>JALLPA010001114.1:0-11826 GCA_036939895.1 Thalassiosira exigua
ACTCTTACGTACGTAGCCGATACGTAAAGTGGGTCGAGAACCATGGTTTCCGCCGTCCCCCTACCATAGGGACGGAGGGACCACTCCCCCACATGTAAGAGCCCCCCATAGCAGTGTCAGATTACTATTTAAACACCACTGGTGAAGAAACTACAGAAATAGGTGCACGGAGGCCGGAGAACGCCGCGTTGCGGCCCTCGACCACCGCCAACGCCTAACCCGCCCCACGACGACACCGACGCCAACGCCGTCCATCGCCGCCGACGCGACCGTGTCGGACAAAGCGATATGCAGGGGGGCCATCCCAAACCCGGGGACCAGCATCCCGGGGGGGTGTTCCCCATGCAACAATTTCAACCGGGAGCGCCATTCCAGCCTCCCCCCCAATTCCAGGGGATGGGTTACTACCCGCCCCCCCCGGCGGCGCATGCCGCTGCATTGCCCCCGGGCGCACAGGACGGTCAAGCAGGACCAATCAATCTCCCCCCATACGCCCCAAATCCCGCCGCGCCCGGCATGTCCGGCTTCAGCAGGGCACCTATGTCTATGGGAGGTTTCCAAATTCCAACAAACCAACTGCAGTTTGATCCCCAACAGATGTATCATCAGGCATCGCCATATCAGATGGGACAGGGAGGCATGGGGTATGGTTACTACTCCCAGCCGATCAACGTCCAACACTTTGCCGCTCCCCAGCCGAGCCAAGGGATGGCCCCAATTCAGCAGGGGATGGCGCAGAACCCGATGGTCACTCCAGTGAGGGAGCAACGGGGAGCCGCACCGGCGGCGACCCAGTCAACACAGATGCCAACGATCGAAGAGAAAGATGGGAAGGGAATAGAGTCGGAAGCGGAGGATAGCGGAATGCCCGCCACTTCCATCGGTGACCACACCGCCGATTGGCTAGCGACGACGGGGGAAAGCCCGCCCCAGACAGTGCGATCCGATGGGAAAATGTGCCACCTTCACTGGAGAAGACGGCACAGAAACTAAGCGGAATGCCAGCATCGAAGATCACATGGAATCACTTCGACAAAGTAGGGGACATGGCACTGCATGGGATCTCCCTCCTAGTCAGCCTAGCTTCGAAGCACACCATGATCAGACATGCATAAAGACAGGATGACGCAACCCTGACGGCGATTGCATAATATGCCCAGCTCTTGCCGACGGTGAATCTGGTCAAATGCATCAACAGCGATGACAGATCAAGAACGATGTACGACGAGATGAAGAAGAAAGGCAAGCTGAAGCGTCCGGAGGCAGAACGGATGTGCCCCGCCTCCTGTTGACAATTGTACACGTACGGAAAGCATCAACGACACCTGAAAAACCCGTCCAAGCTCAATAAGGACGAGAAGACTACGGTGCTCCGATTCTTCATCACGCGAGGGTATTCAGGCCAGACGAGGAAGATACTGGACAAAGTCAAAAACGTGCCAGAGAGATTAGACGAGTTCATCTCCGAGGAGGGGAAGCTCCACCAATACATCACAGGTCAAACGGAAGTGTCATTCGTGCCCCCCAACCTCTACCAGCTCAAAGTGAAGGCGAAGGAGGAACAAGGGCCCGCAGAGATTGAGGAGAGGAAAGCCCCAGTCAGCCAACAGGAGAACCCGTTGAAGGCGGAAGGAGAGATCATCATGAAAATGTTGAACTTGCCTGCAACACTGGACATCGAGGACTCGATCCCCGACAGGACTAACTTCTTTGGCAAGGAGGAGAAGAACACCGACTTCATTTCCAATATCATTCTATACGGAATGTTCAGGGTGGATGGGAAGCAAATCCAATCCCCATTCCACGATATCAGACAGCAATTAACGATGGAATCGTTGACCCTGGAACTCGTAGGCACCGACTGGAAACCAATGAAAGCGGCACTTCTCCAGCTCCAGCGGGCGATAGCAAAGTGGATCTCCCCAGCGGCGGGGAAACAAGTAACAGTGCAATTCGGATCCTCCCCCCAATCCTCACAAAAGGGAAGGAGCTTGCTCTCCCGGATGGGCATCTCCAGGCCCAAGTTTGAGAGGATGCAGGAGAAGGATCAGAAGTCATTTGTTCTGACCAACCTCCCAAAGGCAGTCAAGGGACTGATCCAAGTATCGGATCTACAATCCACATTGGTCAAACTCCAAGAGATGAAGCCTAGGGAGGTGGCGAAAGTGGTCATGGAAGATAACTTGGCAGAGGTCATCGCCTCAGCCAAATGCGATTCGAGGAAGTTTCAGTGGGGACAAGATCAACATCGCTCCAATGTGGAGTATGAACATCGGCTCCGCCTCACTCCCCAAAAGAATAGGTCGCAGGGCTGGGACAAGTCATCATCGGAGGTACTGGAGGGATACATGAATGCAGTAGAACAGGCAATGTTCATCTACTGACATTCCCTCCGACTCCTCAAATCCCCAACCCACAGCGACAGAGACGGAATAGACTACAGAACCGATCAGGAAAATCCGACCCCGGAAGTCCTCGACCACTATGTGGAAGACCAGGTGCAGACTCCCCTGACGAAGAAAGCCCAACAATTCGAAATATACGTCACCTCGTCATTCGCCGAGCTTGGACGGCACGCTTGAGTAAACAGGCTAGCGGGTAAAGCAGCATCGGACCTCCAAGGCACATTGAATAACCTGAATATCAATGTGTATTCCATGGAGCGGAAAGAGGTTGGGCAGATTCCCTGCGTAGCGTTCGGAGGGAGCGTCCAAGGAGACAACAACGCGGTGATAAAGAAAGAATATATGGGAAGGCTGGAGGACTCCTCCGAACTCCCAGATCCACATGAATGGAGAATAGGGTGGCACACCATCTTCAACAAGGCGAGGAAGCGCAAGGTGGCAGCCAAATGTGTCATGGCAGACACAAAACACCATGCTGCGTTGAGGAAGACCTTCGCCTCGGCCCCCAAGGCCGGACTTCTCACAGCACCTGTCACAGCCGACTTCGAGGCCTTTTCGACGGAGTGCTCAAACGATCAACAGGACAAGGACCTCACTAACTTCATGCAACGTCAAGCAGCAATGTCCCTGGAGCGGACCAACGTAGTCCTGACAGGATTGGAGAGGGTGGACATCTTCTCACGTATCCCCGACATGGCCCTGATCAGCGGCTTTGACGAGGAGGAGAAAAACGCCATGACGATCGTTCAATTGCTCCGCATGGGCAGACTCACCTACAGAGGAGAGCTGATCGACTCCCCTATCGTCAAGGTATCGGAGGACACCACGTCCAAAGCCCGTTACGTCCTCTACGTGCAGAATCAGGACGCCGACAAGCTCATTACTTTCGCCAAACACATCATGGCCATCATGCCCTCATGGGTCAGTGGGTCTGGCGACAAGAATCTGGGATGCGACATGTCGGCGGCACTGAAGCTGACAGAAGAGGAGGCGAAGGGCGTGGAGAACACGAAAGAGAAGGAAGGTGGAACGGAGGGATCAGCAACGAAGGCAGCAACACCAGCACAGCAGGCGGAGCACAGCCAGAATGAAACATCGACTGACCCCTCCTCCACACCCTCCTTGTATGGACAAACCCAAATGACCTATGGCTATGGGTCAGGGCAGGGACCGGGCTACACATCGTACACCCAGTCCGCGACGATGGATGAAATACTGCAGCACATGAGGTGGCAGAGCAAAACCATCATGAACCAATCGGCCAGGCTGGAAGCTCTCCAGCAGAAACTCGAGGACATGGACACAAAACAGGCGAAATCACCGCCAGTAGATGTCGAGTCACTCCAACAACAGCTGGCAGCCTTGGGGAAAGAAAGGGCAGAGTGCCCAAAGGCCGACATCAAAGCAGTGCAGTCGGCAGTCGACTCGACAATCACATCAGCGACGAACAGTTGGCGCGAGGAGAGAGACATCATGTGGACAGAGTTCTGCGAGTGGCTTGAGCAGACGGATGCAAACCAACGATTGGAGCTCCACGAGCTGCGGAACGAGCATGATGCCACCTACCGAGAATTGCCGGGCAACCTCACCGACTTTGTAAGACTTTACAATGGCAATCTCACCACCTATGGGAAAGCATTGTACACGTGCGGAAACGAGCTGAACTACTGCAGATCGGTGCCAGAACACTTCTCAAAAGGGATGCAAATCATCGGCGACCAGTAGTAGTACTCGTATTAAATCTGATTAGCTTCTACATGAAAGCTAAAACGGACTCTCTAACGTACGCGTGTCCGCAACGCCTACGCGGTCTTTTCAATTGGCCAAGGGTTCAAGCCCTATACCAAGGTCGGCAACCACCTCATGGAGGACCCTGAGGAGATCGATGAAGAGGCCCTCCACAGCGCAATCGCAGCCCACCATGATCGTTGGACTGAAACCAGGAGAGAGATGAGCGAGGATACCGACCACAACCTGCTCCTCGACTATGAAGAATTCTTCCCGGACGTCGGGGATCAGAAAGTCCAGGCAGAACGGAGGAGTGCAACCTCAGAGCAGGATAATCCGATCCAAGCGGCGACCTCGGAGGAGGAGAATGGGGCGGCGAAGGAAACCAAGCCGAAGCCAGCCCCAGAAAGCAGGGGAAACGAGATGTCTCCATCGTCCAAGGCACTGGTCCAAGACATAGAACTCCTTGCTGAGGAGGCGGCCCGTGAATTGGAACTAATGCCATCCCAGGAGATCAACAAAGTAGGGGTGGACAACGCCGAGGAGGGGGAGATAGAGGAGCCTCCACCTGCAACATGCAAGGAACCGACATTAGAGTGCCCGAAGTGCCGACAGGATGTCGAGGAGGAAGGCCGCGAATGCGATTCTTGCTCGAAACTCTTCCACGAAGGATGCCTAGCATATGTTCCACATTACGGGCCCCACTTCTGCAAAGAGTGTCAGAAGGAGCACGATCCCCAGACGCAAGATTCGGACTCAGAAGAATCGGGAGGCAAGGCCTCCGATGGGAGCCCAGCGAAAGGAGAGAAAAGCGAGGAGACGGGGAAACCTGGCTCAAAGGAGGATAAACCACCTCCGCCCATGGAGTCTGAAAGACCCACAGATCAAAACAACCCAAGTCGGAGCTCTTCCCAAGCCCAGAGGATCACCGACCTCTTCCCTCCCAAGCCTAATCCATCTAAGGCTCCGAAGCCCCTGCGCCCACAGCGCCCATCCTCACCCATGCCCACCCCCAAGTCCTACGAAACCCGCAGCAAGGCCACTGCCAAAAGGGCCTCCCCGTCAAAATAACGACGACGCCGGTCTGCCGGCACTGCGAACTTCAGAAACACAACAATGGGGGCAAAGGTGAAACCGTTCCGGCGGCAGGGAAAAGGGAGATGGCGTCAGATGTCGCTATTCGACATGGAGCCTGAAGAGGCACCAGCTCGACACAGCAACATAGACCCATTGGGGGACGAATGCGTCCCGAGGAAAGTAGGAGATGGACTGGTACGGGTGGCGTACCAAAACGTTCGAGGCCTTTCGTCATGGGGACTCGAGACCTCGGAAGAGGTCGAAGCAATGGCAGATTATGGGATGGACTGCATGGGCTTATCGGAGACGAAGAGACCATGGACTCCACAAAATAAATGGGAATATAACTGGATGATGAAGTCCCGCTTTGGGCAGCACTGGACTGAATTCTCTTCCGCCAATTCTCATTTCGATCAAAAGTACCAACCAGGAGGGAATGCCCTAACAATCGTGGGCAACCTAGTTGGACGACGCAGTGACAGTGGAGCGGACGAACAGGGCCAATTCTGCTGGTACACACTACGAGGCCAACGAGACGAAGGAGTATGCATCATATCGGCTTATCGAGTATGCCAGACCACGCCGAGTCAGGCTGGGGCAACCTCAGCCTTCATGCAGCAGTACACTCACCTTCGGAAGGAGGGCCAAGCCAAACCAAACCCAAGGAGGCAGACACTCCAAGACCTGCTCCAACTGATCCGAGAGAAGAGAGCCGAGGGATACCAACCAGTCCTGATGATGGACGCAAACGGAGATTACCTTGCAGAAAAGAAGCCGGACATAGAGTTGCGACAGTTCCTGGAAGATGCCAACCTGATCGACCCATACTACGAGAAATTCGGGAGCTCAGCCAGGACCTACCTGCACGGCGCCAAGAGGCTGGACTACATCTTCATTGACCCGGCGCTGTCGGACGCGGTCAAGGGGGTGGGTTACCTCGGCATACACGAGGGACTATACTCTGACCACGTCCTGGCCTTCATTGATTTTATGGAAGAGCGGCTGTTCCGAGGGATCATCCACCGACCTGTCTCGGTCCATTCTCGCGAATTTCTCATGGCCCAATCGGATAAGGTAAAAGCATTCCTCGAGACCCTCATCCCGGAGCTTCACAGCCACCGGATCAGGGACAAAGCGGGAGAGCTTATTACAATGTTCGCGCAAGATGGCCTGACAGGTAGGAATGAGTCAAGATACCACACGGTGGCACTGGAGATCAATAGGATCATCATGGCCGCCGTCTCCAAAGAAGGAAAGAAGAAGTTCGGGTACATGAGGACGCCCGAACTCGGCCTCCAGGGCAAAATCCTTATCATCCACAAACAATTCCTCGACTGCAGGGAGAGGCGATGCCCCCCGTCGGACGCACTCTACTCCAAGGCTGAACAAATGAGACTGGTCATCGAACACCTCGCAGAGATGCCCCTCAAGGAGCTCCGCCACGAAGTATACCGCCAACGCAAAGAACTTTGGAACGTGCAGAAACAAGGGGAGGACAAGCGACACCAGTGGCTCGAGGAGGTGGCTAAGGACAGAGCCCGAGCCGAGGGAGACCCCGATTGGGAACAGAAATTGAAAGACATGGCTCGAGTCACAAAGGACCGGGCGATGCACCGGAAACTGTCAGCAATCATCAAGGGCCGCAAAGGGGTCCTTGAACGTGTGCAGGTACCAACGCACGACTGGTATTACTCCGCCCACTGGAACGAAATTTATCGATACGACCGCGGAAGTTTCGAGGCGTACCCAGCGGCGGGCGACGGCACGTTCTTTCGCCACCACACGCTAAAGGTGATCCCGAAGGATGCAGAATGCATCGAAGTGGCGATCGAGGAGATCACAAACAGATGGAAAATTTCGAAGAGGGTTCTCCCCCCAACCATCCTCTGGAGGGACGTCACCTCCCAGTCGGAGATGGAGACGCTCATCCTGGAGCGGAACAAACGCCACCTCCAACAGATGGCGATAGAGGAGGGTCCCACCGAAAAGGAGCCTCTTCTGAGCATGCGGGACAACTACGGCCTCAATGACACAACGGAGGAAATGCTGGACGGCCGATACGTCACAGAACGGGACGCGCCACCAGCGTTTGCAGCATGGGTCAAGGCACTATTCCAATCGGAAAAGGAGAAAGAGCTTCCCCCAGTTCTCGGAGAAGTATCGACCGAGACGTGGCAACGTATTTTACGCTCATCGGACGAAGGTACCTCCTCCGAACCAAACGGAATGAATTATACCGTTCTCAAGGCACTGGCCCAGAGTCGTTACATATCAGAGATTATGGCCATCATGGCCAGCCTCCCATTCATCTACGGCTTTGTGAATAAAAGGTGGCTCACCGAGATGGACTTCGTTATCGAAAAGAAGCCAGGCGACTGCAGGATGCACCGCCTGTGCATCATCGGGAAACTCGACGCCGAGTGGAACACCCTCCTCAAGCACTACAGTGGGGAGGCAATGAAGAACTTCGAGGCAGGGGACCCAAGCGATGAGCAATGGGGCTTCCGTAGAGACAGAACGGCCATCCACGCAGCACTCATCAAACTGCTGACGTACGAAGTCAGTCGCGCGGCCGTCCTGACCATCGGAGACACGCAATATGACAACTCCCAATGCTTCGACCGGATCTGGCCGGAGTACTCGAACATAGGTCTTCGCCGTATGAACGTCCAGGATGAATTGTTGATCTCCCGTGCCAAAGCGATTGCACTGATGGTCCGACGGTTCCAAACCGCCCTGGGCATCTCGGAAGGATCCTACAAGCAAGAGAAAGGGGATCCACGAATCAGAGGAGAGATCCAAGGCAAGGGTGATGTTCCACCCTGCTATGTTGTCTTAGGAGACACCATCCTGAAGGCTCATGCGACGATGGTGAAAGGGCTTGAGATCCCAAGCCCCAACGGAGGCAGGGTAATGAAGAGACACAACGTCTCGTACGCCGACGACAACAATGGACATGTCTCGGCGGATCCCCATTCGATGGAGCCAGTCATGGAAGTGGCACACATGCTCCAGGAGAGTGCTCAAGCCTGGAGCGACCTGACCGCCCTCACGGGGGGCCTGATATCGCTACACAAATGCAGCTGGAACCTGATGTCCTACAAGTTTGAAGACGGCATCCCTCAACTGGTTGAGGATGTCGGCCAAACATTGGAAATCAAGGACGGGAAAGGGGCGACGGCCGCAATCGACTACAAACGACCCAGTGAACCGAATGATGGCCTGGGAGTTATGATGTGCCCGGACGGAGGTCAGGGCCCACAGTTCAAAGAAATCAAGTCGAAGTCGAAAAAGGTATGCACGGCGGCAGCGAACTCCTACATGACGGAGGTGGAGGCCCATCATGCTATGAGCGGGCAGCTAGCTCCCAAGCTCTCCTACCCACTAACCCTCAGCAACCTCGACAAGAAGCAATGCAGGGAACTAAACACCCTTCATCGAAAGACCTTCTTCCCGATGATGAAATTAAACCGGAACACCCCAAATGCGGTGGTGTTCGGTCCGATCGAAATGGGAGGCATGGAGCTCCCGGAGGCGGAAGCCCTCCAAGCGCAGTGTGGAATCACATACATCGTTAAGTGCCTGCGGCACGACACGACGGTGGCGAGGGACTTCCTCACAACGTTGGACTGGGTCCAGCACCGCTCGGGCTGGGTCCGCCCCATCCTCGAACACGTGCAGGGGCGAATAGACTACGTGGGAAGAGACCACATGATCTTCATTCGCAACTGCCTGAAGGACATGGACGCGAGCCTCTGGATCGAACACGCCTGGACGCCAAGCCTCCAGCGCGCCGGAGACGAGGCTCTGATGGAACGATTCGCCCAGCACTCGCGGGCCACGAAGGGCCAACTTGAGAAGCTAAACGCAGTTCGTTTGTACCTTCGAGTGGTCACAGTGGCAGATCTAGCGGATCCACCAGGACGATACATCCCGGACGGGATGCTCACTGGAGAATGGCAGGCCGGATCGGATCTCCGATGGCCCAAACAAGATCTTCCCCCCAAGCGCCACTGGGCACTTTTTCGCAAGTACCTACGCAAGACATTCTGCAGGGGGACCTCAGCACACCAACCGGTGAACTATGGGATGACGCTCGCAACCCCACTGGGTGCATGGCTACCCGTCCCCCGGAACACTTGGTATCAGTGCTACCGGTCCGAGTCAGATTTGTTCTGGAGAGACGACAACGGCCAACTGCACCGGATGAAGAGGACACAGGCGCATGCGTTCTACCGCACGGTCGAGCGGATCGAGGACCTCCCAATTGACTCGCACCCCGTCAAGTGCCGACAGTTCTCCGAGACAGTATGGACTCGCTCCCGCTACAACATGACACCAAACGCGTCACACGACGACCCACCGGCCGGACATATCATCTCGTCAGCCATATTCGACCCAGCGATTGAGCGGATCGAAATAAGCAGCGACGGATCATGCCATATCCAAAAGCAGATCGCAGGGGCAGCATGGCTACTAGAAGGTGCGACAGGGACGGAGGAAGCATGCATCCTCCTACACGGCCAGACCACGTCGTACACAGGCTTCCGATCAGAGTCGGAAGGGCTTTTCCGCTCACTACACCATCTCCAGCGCCTCAACATCTGCCCCAAGGAAGTCGTGCAATGGTGCGACAACGAATACGCGGTTGACTCGGGCAACCGCCCCCGAAAGACTCCCCGAGAGGTCATGTCATCAGACGCAGACGTCATCATGGCCATACACGACCTGAAATCGCGTCTACCCTTCCCAGTCGTGAGAAGACATGTCTACGGACACCAAGACACGAGGGGCAAACGAACGAAGACCAAGCAGAGGGCACGCACTCGACGCATCCAAATCGAGAACGAACTCGAGACGGCACTTCACCCAAGCGAATCGGAGGACTCCACCACCTCGACAGCCAGCGGGTCGACGGCGATAGAGGGGCCTCGAAACCCCTACGACAAGCCAAGAAAGCCAATGCCACGAGAGGTCCGGAACAACATCCGATGCGACGAAATGGCGTCCGACACAACGGCCATCGCAGTGGAGGGAGGGACAGACTCGCTCCCACCGATGCCTACGACTCTTGAGCCACCATACCGGGGATCCAGAGCGATGCTCAAGATCGCCGGAAGATGGGTCACGTCGAAGTACCGAAAGCACATCTACAACGCCTACCGACGGGGGCCAATGGTGGCGTACATGAAGGGCCAATATGGCTGGACAGACGGGGAAATCAGTTCCATCCACTGGGACTCAATTGGCAGGGTCCGCACCAAGATGAGCATCAAGTGGAGGCGCCAGACGAGCAAGATAATGCACGGCTGGCTCCCGACCATGCATATGCGCCATCACGTATCAGGGATCAACCAATGCCCCAGCTGCTCGTGCCGAGACGAGACAATAGACCATATGCTCCGCTGCCCACATCCCCTTATGAAAAGAAAGCGAGAGGAGGTCGTGGAGCAACTCCGAAAGAAGGGCTTGAAGGGCCACATACCAAAGAGGATAGTAACCTCGGTATGCGACATAATCACCAAGTACTTCCGAGGGGAGGATAATTACATCCTGCCCAAATACGACAAAGAGATAAAGGCTGACATCTGGCGACAGGAGCAACTGGGAATGAAGTATTTCCTTCGTGGCTTCGTCGCGCGAGAATGGGAGGACGCCATCGCATCCACAGGGTCACAGAGGGCGTACCGCAAACTCGACCAACTTCTGTCCCTGATTTGGACCGAGGTTACGGAGCCACTCTGGCTCCAGAGATGCGAGATCCTCCACAACACCCAGAACAACTACAGGATGGTTGAGGACGACCGATTAGCAGAGAAGCTACTCTGGTACATCCGAACCAGGAGGGACGTGTTATCAATTTTCGACCAGCCGCTAGCGGAATTCGACACAGCGTCGATTCACAGGATGCGGCCGTTCCAGCGGAAAGAATGGATACTTCAACTCGACACGGCAAAGGCAGCCCATGACAAGAAACGGTTTCAACTTGAGAGGAACCAGCCGGTCATCACACGATACTTTGAACGAAAGGATAAATGGGAACAGGCCACCCCTCCTCTGCCAGAGGAGGAACAGTGAGCCTGACTGCCTTATGTAGTGGTATAAATGCCTGGCATGGATGCTACAAAACGTTTTCGCCAGTTCTGTTGAGCGCCAAACCTCGCCGGAGGGGCACACCCCAAAGGCTGGGCATGCAATCTTAGTCACTGGGCCAGCCCAAAAGACCCACGTAGGACCCGTAAGATGTATGTAAATATTTCAGTTATTCTCCTCTATTGTTGATTGTGCAATCAGTCAATTCTGACGACCTGCCGTCTTTTTGCCGTACTCTTGCATCCTCCTTTCAATTTGCCCAGGTAAGACGACGGTGACGAATGACGAGCAGTGCAAAGCCTTGCTCTACGACGCTCGGGAATATTACTCCAACGAGATGCCCCGAAAGGGCTACATGCCCTTGGGACCTAGGTGAGCACAGAGGGCCAAAGTCATCGCTGCTTAGCCAGTTTCCTGCATCTTTAATCATCGCGACTGCAAAACAGAGCGAATGCTACAATAGCTTTTGGATAAACGAATGCTATGAATTTATGAGCTCGGCTTTGTCTAAGCTCGGCTCGGG
>JALLPA010001115.1:0-15074 GCA_036939895.1 Thalassiosira exigua
CAGTGCTTGCACGGCGGTCCCTGGCATGTCCTCCCCGGAGGGACACCAACAGCCTAATGGCAAAAATCCTTGCGCGGCGGCATCGTCTCCGATTACCGTGCCCGGGGTGCATTCTGGGTCACGGTATTCAACCGAGTACTTAAGTCCGTAAGGACCCACCAGATGTACTTTAAGATTTTAATAAATCCCCCCTGCTATCTAGTCAGTCTTCTCATGCCAGGCTTGTTTTCTTTTTGGTTGTGCTGTTTGTGTAACCGCTCGCCTTGCAGGCATTATTGATGATCATGGTCAACATGTTCCAAAAATATAGTCAAAATCGTACATTTAGAGTGATTCCATGCTGGGCAACCAGAGCCATTGTTGCTTCTCATAGGTGTGGACAATGCACTCAAGTATGGTGACTGTGTGTTATTCAGCAGACAAAGATCATTTAAGTTATTATTAGTCAAGCCAGCCTCACAGCATCTCATGGTAGTAATAGCAAACTTTTTATGCAGTCATAGAACACTTGGGGGCTGATGACATTGACCTGCTGGCGCTTCCTCCAAATGCTTAATGTCTCCATTCAGCTGATGAGCATTATCTAATTGATAACAGTACACTTTGGTTATTAATTCTTTGTCTACATATCAGTCAGTTCTTAGTTTTCGAACATAATGCACTGATAATGCTGCCTTTCAAGCTGGGGCATTTCAACAGCTGTTAGGCATCACAGCATAGCCTGTTGTCTAAGACCAAATAGTACGTAAAGAACATTACTATGGGTATCAAGCATGCATTTGGGGAGATTGTCCTAGAAAGAATAGGAACAAGGGAAAGTGATGTGTGTTTTTGCTACATGGGAGGAATCATTTGATCATGTGTGTGACCATTCACAAAATATTGATTACAGAGAAATCTTTTTCCACAATGACAATAAATTTTCCTCTTGTGTAAAATTTGTATAATTTGTGACTATACACTGGGTAAAGGACATTACTATTTGTCAAGAATTATGGGGGGAGATAGCCATAGAATGGGGGGAGTAATATACTTGAGGCAAAAAAATGCAGCGATTTTAGGCCACAGTCAACAGCACATATTGTGCATAAAAAGATGCCAAAAATTGAAAACCTCAAAATGTTGGGTACAGATAGGCTCATCATTGGGTGTCATTTGTGTGTCATGACAATCCCCGTCCTTTTAGTATAATCATGCCTTGATAAAGCAGTTTCTATAGAATGATTCCTATATGAAATCTAACGTAGGACAATCCATAGATCTTAGACTCTAGATCAATGAAGAAGATCCCTAGATCCATGGGTCAATGAATGATTCATCAATCCCATGTAGCACATCTGTTGTATATCGTATCTATCGGAGAATATCGAGTTATCTTCCTTGCAAATGACGACGACTAAAGTGACAGATGGAAGAAAATATCCTGTGCTGGTATATAAGACCTAATTAACAGGGTAGATCAAATCACAGGTGCAGAATGGACAGGTGTTCAGTTCTTGTATTGTGTTTATCTCTAAAAAGAAAAATGGAACTTGCCAACTTGTGTGCTTTGCTTTTCTTTTTAACGTCAGAAAGGTCAACCTTTCAGCTGTGATAAAATGTCTAACATTTGATATTATTCTGTAACATCATGTTATGATAGTGAGCTCAGACAAAACAATAGATTATGGCAAAGAAGTTTATCAAAATCTCCATCAAATTGCTACCTGTCCATTTTAAGATCATGCTATGGGGAAGAATTGATAAAACCACTGGCATTGCTTGTTGGTGAACTATTGATTTCATTTGCCACAAAGCTGCTCTGTATAGAGCTGCACAGAGCTATTCAGGCCGGAGTCATTCAATGTGTATATCTTGCAATCAGTAATCCAATCACCCCATTATCATCATGGGCATGTAGTATAACATTGTTCCTGGGAGGCAACTTCATAGCTTGTGAGGGGAGCCTTCCTTCTCTGAGATGATTATATGTTCCTTTCTAATAGGATTATGACTAATTGTATGACCTTCATGAGATCTAAAGCACTGTATTTATCTCCTAATGATCCCCCCCCATGGTATAATAAGGGAGTAATAAATGTTTTTACATCTCAATACCAATATGGGCTGACATATTTGGACACAGCAGAGTCGGACCTAGTAAAGTTTTCTTTGACTATACTAGCCTGACTGCCGAAAGTGAAACTGCTGAATATTAAAGGACATTAGGACAATTTACAATAGCTACAAAGACTTGTCCTTCGAAGCACAATTAAATTTTGACTGTGACAGGAAAGTAAAATTATGTGTTCGCTCGATTGCACACATCACCTTCTGCCTAACTTTTCACCAACCACTTATGCACTCTGCTGCTGACCCAACCCTTCTCATAAACATAACTGATTTTGGCATTGCACTTGCCTCAGATAATCGTTTCGGATAATTTGATTCCCGTGAGGTGCACACACTTGACCATCTGTGTGTAGCTTTTGCGGGTGGCAATGAATATCATGGGTGGATCCATCATCAGAAAACCCTTCTCTGATATCATTTTGGCACATACCTCTTTTTTACTTGGGTACAGATTCTACTTAATTTTTCTTCGTTCAGTTTTTTCATTCGGATGTCACCCAAGAGATTTTCTTTTTAGCGTCAGATAACCAACAAAGGTAAACGTTCCTGATGCTTATGCACGTTGTTTTCTTAAATAAACTATGGAACTTACTAACAAAAAATGAAACCGTCATCCTATGTTTAGGTTCCAAAATGCAATCAAAGACCGTTGTCAACTAATAGGTTTGATGCAGGGGCTTATCTTTCCTAATACAATCTCTACTGAATATGTGTGAAAACAAAAAACAAGACACATGATCCCTAAAGTAAACTTTTCTCATTGGCCAGGATCAACGTTTGATTCAAATACGGAGCACGATGTGAACAAGATGCATAGAAATCCCTTGTCAGAATAGTATATTTTTTTGCTCGCATCTGGGACCAACCATTGTCAGTCGGGCGATGCCAACAACGAACGATGATTTACACGTCGGCCGGTTCCGAGCTGGTAGCCAGATTGGGATCATGAACCCGGCAATGCGTGCACCTTTTTATATATTCATTTTTGACCACGCCCATGCACGCACCACAACCACACTCCCTGGCTATCGTTGACACGCCTCAACCTATGCCGCTGTCGTTGCCTATCATTCACGGAGCGAGACAAACGCCCGCTGTCGCCTCTTGTTCCAGCATCTCGGATGTTCCTCTCGGCAGCCTTCACACCGCCGCAGTGCTGGAATCGTTAGCCACCGCCGGCCTCTTCGTGGCGTTTTGCGTTTTCATCGTACGTTGATGGGTCACTCGGCGGCCGTCTTCTCGAAGGCGGTCGGTCCTCGTCGTCCTATTTGAAAATTTGAAAACTCAAAAAACCTTGTGTTGCATGCGCCGAGCGCTATGGGTGGTCACATCCACCGGTGGCTCCTTTTCCTCGCGTCAGCCTTATATATATCTTGCCCTGCAAGTGTCCAACATCCCCAGTAGCGCTTTCTTTCTATGGTGGCCCCACAAGATAATAATGCAAACTGGGAACTATATAAGATTTCGATACCAAGGGGCCAGAACAAGATTGCAACATATGTAGTAGATTAGTACTTGTTCAGTCCGCTGAGAGTTCTCGACTTTAGCTTCGTAGCTGTCTGACCTATGAAGAATGGTATTTTGGGTCTCCCAGAGATGTTGAAGAAGTTCCAAACCTTTTTAACAAGCAGGGCAGACATCTCGAGCGGGTTTGTATCTTGATGTTTCGTCTTGTTTTTGTCTTGTCAAGTCTTTGGTAGCATTACTCTTGGGCGGTAGATTTCCATCATTGCAAAGCCCCGCTGTTTGTGATGGTGTCCGCGAGGTAGTGTGAATATGTCTAGTTGTTTTTAACAGTCTACAGCTCGATCGGTCTGGTTGCAGTGCCAGATCTTCCTCGCACGTGTAGATATTATGGCCCTGAAAAGTTGTTCAGAAGAGACTGTCAATACTGTGTTTGGGGCATTAGCCTTGTGGTGGTTATACGTACGCTCCTGAAGACTTGGCCATCAGCGGCCGTGCAAGTAGTCGTGTGTGTATTTTTTAAGTTTCACATACAGGTACATGCCGCACTGCTTAAATGATAGGCAAGGCTTATCGCTACCAAGCTGCAAATATGACACAAACAACTTGAACACAGCAGATTCAAATAACTGCACTGGTGCGGCAACGATGACGCCATTTAGGCTGTCGGTGCCACTCTTGTTGTTTTCAGTCCACTCACTCTTGCTGCTATCAATGGCAACCCAGCTGGCAACGTTGTTGTTGAGCTGGTTGGTCGGGGCCTCACCGGCTGCAACCAGCGTGATTGTCTCCACAGAAGATTTACCCCTGATTGTCACAGTGAAAACACTTGTGCTTGTCAGTGGTGTTTGCTTGGTCGTGCTCAATCTGTTGCCTTTGCTTCCATGCCACCTTCTTCTTTGAATTCTTTCTCTTCTTCTCCTCCTCCTCTTTTTGCTACGAGTTGGAGTCCGGCCGTTTCTTGGGCTGCTTGATTCCCTCTTTTTCTTTGTTTTGTTGCACTTGGAACTTTCTGTCTCCACCCCCTTGTCCTGGATAAAGCACCTGTCTGGTCCTTGCTCCTTTTATGATCCTTCATCGGGCAGAAAATGGCTGCCGCGTGCATCACCTCTCTGTATGATTTGAAGATTGTGTCCATTTTGTCATTGTAGACATTGCTTTGTAGCTCGACGTATTCATTTATGTTGAGCCCCGTGAAGAACATTGCGGCAAGGTACCTTGGGTACAGTCGGTGAGCCGGTCCTTGGCCACCAACTTCTTTTCTATGTCGTACTTGGTGCTGGGGATGCTACCAGTTGATGTGATGACCTTGAGGAGTCCCTGGAACCTCTCCAGGTACTCATTGATCTGCTCATCATCCCTCTGGTATCAGCAGTACAGCTTCTGGTCCGCCTCATCCTGCTCAAGGGTGTAGGGCTTGGAACGACGGTCCTCCCTTGCCTTTTCCCATTTGTCCGTGTTCCAGATCTTCTTTTCCATACTTGTGTGTAGTGGGAAATGTAGAGGTTGTAGACCTTGGACTTGTTTCCGTTCCACTTAGTTTTGTCCTTAAAGTAGGCATCCACCTTGTCTTTGTATTCCATTTTCTTAGAGTTGTTATCGAGCTCCTCTTTGCTGGGAGCTTCAGGCTTGACAAAGGCTGGCTTGTTCCCACTTTGCATCGCTGGTGTGTCCTATACCCTGCCAGGCTGGTAACCCTGCCCTGCTTGAATGCGGAGCCGGTATGCTTCATGAGCGCCTCATACACTCTCTTCAAGGTGTCAGGGGTGTAGGTTGTGCCGTAGCCAAAGACCCCCTCTCCAGCCCAGACGTGGGCACCTTGAAGAGGTATTTGGGCAGTACTGATTTTGACGTCTGCTGTTGCCGACATTGTGGGCTTCTTCTTCTTGTCCATTGCCAACCTTTTCAGGACTGAAAATAGAGGGTCCACACGAGACTGAAATCCCGGATCCAAAAAAAAATTGGCGTGAAATTGCTCATCACTAAACACAAAACTCAACGCAAGTCGAGCCGGCCCGATAAAAAATAGACAGACCGAGCCGCCGAAACTGGCAACCTCAACCCTCCCTTCCCCCAATCCTCGTGCATCGTCACCCCCTATTTCGATAAGACCTGGGCTACAAACGCTCATGTCAGCATGTTATAATCGCCCTTGGGGAAACGTCAATGTGGGCGATTTTGGATTGGGGGGGGGGGTCATTGGAGCATGGTGAAAAAACATTGCACCGCTTTTCCAGCATTTTCCGTGGTCGGTGCAGCCATGAAATATGCTCCTTCCCCTACGCCTGGCAATCACCAAATATGTGGAACCCAAGATGCCCAGCGGCTCAAGAGAAAGGTCGATGACCAACGCATTGTCCCTAAACCCAAATTGCGGTTGGAAATGGGCATTGCGAGCGATTTCTAGAGGCGCTAAGTAGGTCAATGTTGCCAACGATCTCACCTTTTGTCATCGTTCCTGTGCTCAGCTCATCAGCGACCACAAGGGCATAGAACGACTCCCAGAAGACTGTTGGATCGGCAATAGGTGGGGGAGCTTTGTTGTCGACGTAGTCAATGGTGAGCTGGTTATTTTATGCTCGTCATTATCGACAGCACTCTCACCTTTCGGCGTCATACTGGTTATCTTCCCGTCCCATTATGCAGATCATCTGTACACCAACCGCAGTACTACGCTCGAAGGTCGTGTGAACAGTGTCAGTGAGGGACTTGGATGTGGGTGATCTAAGGCGAGCTTGATCATTTTCTTTTTTTGATTTTTATTAAAGCCAAACTCGATGAATGAGCTAGGATGAGGCCGTCGAGCACTGGAAGGTCCGGACTATGAGGATCGGTTGAAACCTTGTCCTTGCGTGGTGGATTACAAATTACAACGGTCACGGATGCCAAGGGCAATGCAGACTTCGACGACGGCATCAGTGCCATCAGCTTGTACACGCTGGAGGAGACAGATCAGAGGAAGGAAGTGACAGGTAAGGGAGCAGTGGGCGAGAGCCCAGGTGTGACTCACACTGGCACAAACAACCAACAGCCTCAGTGACCTGAGCCTGAAACCCCTGAACTTCAACCAAATTACCGAGGAAGAAGCTGTAAACGGACAGGGCAGGACCATTGGCACGGGCCCCTTGTCATCCAGGGGATCACCCTGGCTGTAAGCAAGGAACATGACATGAAGGTTGTCTTCGATGAGCTCTTTTACAAAGAGGATGAATCAAGAAGCAGTAACACTTACACCAACAGCGCCAACCATGCCCTCAGCTCCGCCCCCTGGCCTGGTCGTTACCCACCACGTCCACACGGTCGTGTTGGATGTGTTGTGGCGCATAACGAGTTTGTCTCGCATCCTCCATATACGTGGATGGCCTTGGCCAACACTGCCCAGAACACCACGGCAACAGAGGAATTGAACAAGTTCGAGGAGCTGCACTGACAGAACGAGGCAGCAGTCTGATCCAACAAGGGGTGAGTGGCGGCTGCGGAGCGGGCGGCGGAGCGGAAGACAACCGCAAGGGTAGGGAGAGGAATAATCATTGAGGAGAGGCCACGGGGTTAAGGACATTGAGTCGGTTGAGGAGCATGAGCATCATAACACGCATCGTCAGTTTTTGCTTTGGTAGCCGGTACCCGGTGAGTGCGTGCTGTAGTCAGCCCCTTTTTCTTGGTCCACACCCCTCGTTGCCTTTGTCACTGTCTCTGTCACCGCGCAGAAAGCACTGTGGCAAACATCCTTTTGCTGCCCCAGAAGCTCCTCGATTGGAATAAATTACATGGTAAGCTTGTCGCTCATCCACTAAGACCGTTTGATCTACAGGGTAGACCAACTCAACCAGGCTGTGGTCCCCATGATGTCTCCACATTGCACTGCCTGGTTCAGTGGCAATCTCTGGATCCCTCCATTTGTACGACATGACACGGTTGTGTTTTTCGCTGAAGAACTCTATGCTAACAGTATGCTCTCAATGACATTGCTTGCTTGCTGATATGTCATCATACTTGGCTTATTATGATGCAATATAAAATTATTGTATCATGGAAGTTAAATTAAAAGTTCCGGTAGATGTTGCTTTGGTCTGCCAGGTCCACAAGCTTTTCGATGGCCTCATTCATTTGGATGACACGCTCCAATTATCCGATTGTTTGCTGATAGTGGCATATGTGATGTAGATGATGGGTCAGTTCTCCTAATCTTAGCCTCAAGACATGGAGCATAATTGACCTTTGATAAATTGAAATGGTAATTCCCCTGGCAGGTTGAAATGGGCATTCATCATGCTTTTTGTCTTGGTTTGCATATTTCATTCGGGCAGCTCTCAATCCTATGGATTGCTATTGCCAGCTTGTCCCTACTCGTTTCTACACCCCCTCTCCCAGCCTAGATTAGCCTATCTAGATGGACCTATTTTTACCCATGTGATCTATTGAAGCACTCTATGTTGTAGAAGAGTTCAGCAGGTTTGTTGGGGACATATAACATTTAGGTGAGGCAGCAGAGATCCTATGGGATGCTGTACCTGAAGCAAATATTCAGAAATGTCGGACGTTGCAGGAATTGAACCCGAAGCTATGTGGAACAAGGGTTGTATTAATGGTTGGATAAAGGACCTAGATAAAGTGAATCACAAAAAGTACATGTGTCAATACTATGAAGAGTATCAGGTTGTAGAGATACTATGGGAATGTAGCACCTGAAGCCAAATGTCGGGTAGCAAGGTCAATTGAATCGTTCAAGCCGAAATAATGGAAAAAGTATCAAATTGGTGCATGAAGAAGGGATCACGGGGTACTGACTATGGTTTGTAGTGTATATATTGTTATGAAGATGATTAACACCACATGTTTGTAATAATACGAGGTTGACATTAGTACTATGCACCATATATGGCACCAGGACTAAGTGCAGGCACATTGCTGTGCTAAAAAATGTTCCAAAGGGCCCCTAGAAGGAAGCCCTGTAGAAAACATACTAGATCTTACATAGGTCGACAATAGTGACCAAAACAAAAAACACCAACTTTATATGCATGTTTAGGGGGGTTTGGGTACTTTTTTACCACACCATAGTTTGTGACCAAGCTAAAGTCGCCCAAAATAAGTATATTTGAGCCTCTATTTTGGTGTTTGGGCAATTTTAAGTTTTCACTCAACAATCAACCAAGGAAACTTACTTTTTATTAGCAATGTTAGAAAAGATGCATTGTCTCATTCTACCAATTGCTCTCAGCCAGGGGCCAAAATAACAATTGTAATTTTCACTAGTTAGACGTCATGTAACCGTATATTGCTAGCAAAATTGAGAGTGTGTATGCTCTCTATAACGCTTACTACCTACGCTTGTAGGCATATTCAAGTCACGTCAGCGGCTTCGGTGCGTTGAAGTTTTGGCGTTACATTTTGTCTGCAAGACTTCCCTCACCCCTTGCGTACCCACATTGGGGTTTCTCCATTGACGTCCTTCTGTGGGACATAACGCTGCTCTCTGCAAACCTCTGCCGGGGCCTTTATCTTAGGGCCTGTCCATTGATCATTTTGGAACTTCACCAGTTCACCAGTTCACCACGAAAACCTTCGGCGAAGTTGGGGTGGTGAGGGGGGGTTGGCGATGGGTTGTCCATTGCTGCACGCGATCTCACTCACCTCACTTCACCCATCACCGTTTTTAAAAGTAAAATTGTTTTCATTCCAAACAGACTGTCGAAGCCCACATCCCACGGCTCCAAGAGCATTCGAAGCCCGTTCAAGGCGCCTTCGTCGTCCGAAAGGTTGGTTCAAAACGCCAGTCATTCGGAAGCATGTCGCGAGTCGGCTGGTTGAAAGTCATTTCGGACTCGAAGCTTTTTGCTTCGAAACCGGCCGAGACGAACCGTCGATTGAGGGGTTGACTTCGCGTCAAGCTTGTGGCCGACGCTCGCTGACGCCTCGTTTCAAAAAAGGTTTCGGCGGGTTTCCGATCCCATGAATGGTTTTTCGCGCTTTTTCAGCGGTGAGGTGAAGTCGGAGGCTGTGACGTCACAGCCCTCGTGTGACCACTCGCAATCTCACCGAAAAACGAAACAAAACCCTCGCCACGTAATTTTTTCCTTGTTTTATCAGGTGAAGTGGTGAAGCCTTGAGGTCTCGAAATGATCAATTGACTGGCCCTAACAGGTCCTACGTAACAATTTACGTAGCTGCATCGCAATTTTGCAAAAAAAAGAGGTGCGCCAAAACCTGCTAATGTACAAAAAAATGAAACCAACCTCACGATTCACTTGTCTCTCTCGAGAGAGGATATAATTTTATGTTACATATGATCAATAGTACAGATACACTCCAGTTTTCATGCCTATGAAACTTGCTTCTCCTACCGTAATCAAAGGAATATGTGATTTTAATAAATGGCTGATTCTGGCCATTCCTCAGATTTAATTATTTTGCCTCCCAAAAAGGTCCAAAAATGCTATTTTAGTGCCATTTTGAAATATTGGTTAAACGCTTTTTGCTGAGTTGGAGGGACCCCCAAAATCATATATTCCTTTGGTTACGGTATGTAGTTTGTTGCGTGGTTGCTTGCCAATCGACGAATTTTTGCAGCTCTTCTTCGCTCGGTTTGGCTCAATTCTCACAGGTGGAGATTGAAAGTCGGTGTGGTCGGTGCTCCGTTGCAGCCCTCCTCCTCTTTTTGATTCCCCTCCTCTCCCTTCTCCTTTGACATGCCCCCTTCCTCGAGATTCGCACAATCGCCATGGCGATCAATAGAGCTCCCCTCCCTTCTTTGGTCCACCTGCTCTTCCTTCTCCTCCGACATCCCACCTTCCTCCGGAATCACACCAACGCCTCCACCATGATCGACGTTGTCCTTTGACCGTCTCTTGAAACTCCTGCTAAATGACCTTCTCATCGACACAAACCGCGCGATGAAACTTCCCCTATCCGATTCATGCAGCGAAGGGAAATCTGAGTCGCAATCCTCCCATAAGTTTCCTTGTCCACCATCTCCTTCGCCCACGGCTACGTTCCGATCTGCTTCTCGTCGTCGCAGTTGGCCCCGCCTGCCCTCCGTGAGGGTTGTCAGGACAACTCGCNACGTTCCGATCTGCTTCTCGTCGTCGCAGTTGGCCCCGCCTGCCCTCCGTGAGGGTTGTCAGGACAACTCGCAACGGGCGTGCATCGGGCATGGTTCGTCGATTTCTGAGGTATCGTGGACGAAGGTAGATGAACGCGTTGAAGAACCCCTGCAACGGGACTATGAACGCCTGCAGCATCAGTATCGGCGTGTAGGTCTTCCCCCCCAGCGCCTGCGACAGCCACGTGACCGCGGGGAAAATCCACGTGATGAAGTAGGCCAAAACGTACAGCAAGGCCTGGGTCATTACCCGTCGCGAGTAGGAAGCGGAGACCCTCGACTGCTGGCTCCTTCTTTCTCGTTCGCGCACCGATCGGTACATGGCGACCATCATCGCGGCGATGGCGACGAAGGTGAACCACAATTCGGCGTGGAAGAAGGCCCATCGATAGATGTAGGAGTGATCCCCCCGCGCGCAGGGCACGGACGGGTCCCCATCGCACCCCCGCGGCACCTCCGCGATCCAGCACGTCCACCCGATGGGATTGTACAGCCGCAGGGGCAGCCCGGCGACGGCCGTCCCCCACCCGAACGACAGGGGAATCGCGTGCATCCACGGCTCGACTCGCTGGAACCTCCCCCCCCGTACTCCGTCGTAGGCTCCGCTGGGATCGTCCCTCCAGCCGTACTTCACCGTCAGGAGGTAGAACGACGCCAGGGATCCGTTGTACAGCGGGCTGGCGATGCTCGATCCCTGCCCGAAGAACCCCGCCGCGGCGCACGTGCCGACGGTCCCCGCGGCGCCCCACGCGCCGGTCGCCGTCGGGAGGATCCACGTCGACAGGAAGCTCTTGAAGGAGCTGACGAGGTCCATGGCCGAGAGCCCCAGGAGGATGCGGTGGTAGCACAGCTGCCGTCGCTTGGGGCTGAGGAGCACGTGCTGAAGGATGAAGGCGGAACCGATCATGGAGAGCGAGGCCGTGAACTTGGGCAGGATCGCGATGGCGATCTGTTGGTTGCGAGTCAGGGGCGGCGTCCACTTGACCATGTTGTTGTTTCAACTATGATTCCTGGCCATGAAAACCGACGTGGAGGGATTGAGATTGTGGGGCACTAAGAATCAAGCAAGCAAAGGAAACGAGAAAGCTGAGAATTGGGAGAGAGCACACCAAATAGTTCGATGTTGTTGAATGTTCAAGCAGTCTCCTCATCCTCTGTTCATTCTTCCCTAAAGGCCTCTCTTTCCCTTTCCTCGTGAACAGTTTCTAAGCTCTTCATACTTCCCTCGTGGCCTCTCTCTCACTTTCCTCGTTAAAGTTTCCAATCGAGCATAAGAAGTGAGAGAGCAAAGGGATTGGGAGAGAGAGCGCAAGCAGTCTCCTCGTACTCTCTTCATTCCTCGTCTTCTTTCATTCTTCCCTCACATCCTCTCCTTTTCCTTGACTTGTCGCTTAGCCCTTTCTTCCGGCGGAGGCTGAGACGAAAGCCCTCATCTGCCCGGCATAAACTACGCAGCAGCTGCCTCGTCCATTGAAGCAGGAATGCAACTGGCTCAGGCCAGAAGCTGAATGTTTTGCGCCGACGTTTTCTGCAGCAAACACACTCTGACGAGGCCAACAGGCAACGAGCGAGGCAAGCGCCGGCATCTAATTTCCTCGGTTGCCGTAGGAACAAGTCGCCGTTCACCCACAGCAGGAACAGGATCGGCTCCAGCCCACGCGACTGCGCCGAAGGGCGAGAGCCGATCCCGCGTGGCCGGCGTCGGACAACAGGAACTACGATACTGTTCAGACCATGGAAGCAGAATTCTTTGCACCGGTGTTTTTCTGTGTCAACCACGCTTTGACGGCTCCGACATGCCACACCGCGTGGATCTAACTTTCGCGGTTATCGAGCCGCCGTTCACTTGATCGGATAGTATCATCGCGATGGCGCCGAACGGCAGGGGCCAATCACGGGAGGTACTCCCGTGCGTCCGTGCCAATGGGCAGGGGAAGCTCCTATGCGGCTGCGTGCTGCGTCGAGCGGCAGGAGCTGCTGCTGCTGCTCCGATGCCCGTCAAAGAGCGGGAGCGCTCAGGATGCTCTGGTCCGCCCGCATCGATCGGGTCGCTCAAATTCCAACCGACAGAAGAAGTCAGAAAAAAAATTGCAGAGCTTCCCCCGTCCAGAGAAGTCGTTTTTCCGGGGCGCACACGTCGGACGGCAAAAGATGCTGCTCCTCGACACGGGATTTGCAAAACAAAATTCGGGCCGAGGTTGCATGTTGTCCTGTACAATTGTTCAATTTTTTCGCTTGTCCGCCCGTCCTCCCTCGGCCCTTGTAACAAGGTGCTCCAGAAGATTCTACGTCCCTCAGCGAGAACAAAGTTGAGCGAGGCGCAGGAGGGGGGAGGGGCGTGAAACCATCGCACTCACGATTGCTTCCTCTTCCTCAGAGATTGGTCCGACCCCGTCATGAGCTGCTCACGTGCGATGGCGCATCGAGGAGAGAGGCGGGAGTCGATTGAGCCGGGACCGGAACTCCATCCCTCTCGGCCGGGTCGGGAGTCGGAGAGCGCGTGGAGATATCGCGTGGAGATATCGCAAGTCTTGTCGGAAGTCTTGTCGGAGAATTGGAGGTCGGTCGAAGTCGGCGTGGATCGTGGAGCGAAGAGATCGACGGATTGGGCGCGCATCGTAGCGGAAAGCTCTCCGACGATTTTATTGTCGATTCCAACCTCCCCCCCCTCCCCCCCCTCCCCCGTTCCCGAGCCCAAGCGCACGAGCGGCGATCGCTCGCTCCTCCCTCCCCTCCGTTCGCCGCGACAGCGCGCCCTCGCCTCGCCTCGCCTCGCCTCTCCTCTCCTCTCGCGCGATCCAGGCGCCGCGCGTCGCGTCCCCCCCTCCCGCGAAAACGATCCGGCGAAAGGAGGACGACGTAGTTTGGTTTTCGGCGAGACGCGCGAGGGGCGGACCGTTGCCTTTCGCTCACGCGGACGCCGTCCGTTCGCTCCCTGTCCCCGGAGCGGTCGGTCGGTTCGCTTTCGTTTCGTCGCGAGGAGAAGCGGTGTATCGCGAGGGCGGCGGAAGATCGGGAGGAGGCGACGTCGACGTCGGAACGGCGGAGATGAGGGCGACGCGCAGTGGGGGAGCGGAAGGAGGAGGGAGAGGCGGCGGCGACTGCGACGGCGACGGCGGCGACGGCGGACGCCATGGTCATGGTGGTGATCGTCTTCGTCGTGGGTCGTGGTCGTGGTCGACTCGATGAGAAAAGTGATGGCCCAACGCAAAAGATCTGACGAAGCGACGCGCGCGCGGATCTTGGCTTTCCTATCTCCGCGTTGGATCCGGAGTGAATGTTAGCGATTATTTCTAGTCGACAATCATGTGGACCTGTAGTTCGTCATCTCGCTCAAATTCGCTCTTCATTGGGAGCCGCACGCGAGCGAGGACGGATGGTGGAGGGAAATCTTCAATTCAAAACATCGCCAGAAAAAGGTGTCGGCATTATTTTAATGTGTGTCTTTCTTGAGAAAACAAGACTCTCTAATCAATTGTTTTTTTCACTTGGGAATGAATACTTGCGGAAAGAGTGATTTTGAGGATCCGATGTACATTGGAAGTATGTACTATTTTACGATGCACATGATACTACCCTCATTTTGAACTCATCGAAAACAAAGCTTCCTTCGGAGATCATTCTCGAAGGTTCGAGTTTTGGTACCTAAGAAGTTAGGTAGGTAAAGTACAATAGATATTTCAATAAAAAAGGTTGGGTTGTCATGTCAACTATTCCGTCTTGGACGACTTTTTATGAAGATAGGCCAAGATCATCCTGCCGACGGACCCAACTGTGGCTTCATCACTCTGAGCTGCTTGGTGCTTAGTTTCGAGGCCAAATTTCACATTATTCCCATCCATCGGGGCATTTCCCCAGGCGGCAGCGAGGTCGGGAGGTTGAATTCAGAACGCCCGCGCTCGGCAGCAACGTCTTCCGGCACCAGCAGATATTGGCACAATAGTATCTACATGCTGTGTCGTGGTTGTTAATTTTTAATATCTGCGTTATGTGCTGGCCTGATACTCACTGTCTCTAGGGTACTTCTAGTAACCACTGTTGGGTCAAGGAGGTGTACCCCCCGAATAAGAATAACCTTCTTAGTGTACTACCACTAATTTCTGGAGGTGCTAATAATATTCGTGACGTTACACAGCCATATATGTGACACAGACATTGCATATTTTCTAACCAAGCAGTATGACTACCAGAGATAAAAAAGATCAATTGCACTAAGGTGATACTGGCACTGATAGCTATTGAAACATCATCAGCATGTAAGTTGCATCAGGCAAAAAGAAGAACAAAATCTTATAATACAATTGCCAAGTTTAGAAGCATAGCTGCTGCAACAGTGGCAATAAAGGATATTGAAAAATAAATAGACCAGTGTTATTCCTAGTTTTATCACCACATA
>JALLPA010001116.1:0-11820 GCA_036939895.1 Thalassiosira exigua
CAACTCCTAAATCTGACGGTGTAACCTCAGAGTGAAAAGTGGTTAAAATAGTCACAATTTGACTACTTTGACTAGTCCGTAGAAAACCCAATTTGTCCGCGGAGACTAGGTACGGCCGCCGGCCTGCGCCCTGCGCACGCTGAAGTCCGGCTTCCGACTCCCCCGCCCCCGAACGACGGGCCGCAGTCCCCTGCGCGCCGCGTCGGCTGGGGTGTTCCTCGGCCCTCCGGCTGGTGGTGGGAAACGATCATAGCTTCACGCCTCGTTTCCGCTGCTACTACTATACTGTCGAAATATCTTTTGTCGTCCTTGAAGCCCTTGCGGCAATTCCGGCGCGCTGCGGCCACAAGTGATGGTAGTAGTGAATCGCCTAAGAATGATGTTGGTTTTGCCAAAGTCCGAGGGGTGGCATTTGCAGCAACCAATGCGATCGGGGATGTAGTCAGATTCGTCCAGAACTTCCCATGCACAAAATAGGGCTGCCTGCCCTTCGCACGTCACATTGGTATCTGCTACGACATCAGCGTTTCATTCTACCAGGACGCCGCGCGACAATGTCACAAAGCAATACGGGGCAACCTTCGTCGCACATGCCATGCTCCACCGCCTCAATTGCGTCATCATCCCGCCCGATGTCTCTCCTAGCGAGGGTACGCGCACTTGACAGATCGAAAGAGTTGTCGGGGAGATACACACCGCTGGTTCTCTATCATCCTTGCCCGTCAGCTTCGGCTGATTCGGACACTTCTTCGCCCTATGTGGCTGTGGGACATGCGGAAACATCGTTGATACAATCTTCGCTCATCCATTCCAGGGATGATCGGGGTGATCCCGTGTTTTTGATTACTCAATTGCCAGACAAATTCAGTGCCCCCATCGAGGTATTACGATTGCGCATTGACGTCGAAGCAGAGAAAAATGCAAACAATGGCAGTAGCTACACTCACGCAAAGCTCTTTCAGGAGCGAACCACAGCATTTGACCATGTGACTACTCATTTGTGTTCAACAGGGGTCATCAAACGCAGACACTCTGATGCCTATCCCATCTATCCATTCACAGACGCAACCAACACAATCAACAATGCCAGTATTGAGGAGGGGAAGAGAGTGGTTCTCGCTCATATCAATCGCAGCGCTGCGCCTTATCTTGGATTTGATAGTGTTGGGGTTCATTTGCACTGCTACGTCCGCCAGAAGTGTGGTGGTGCTGGTGGTGGTAAGGGCGCATTCGCACCACTGAGAGGTGTTTGGCTAGCGAAACGTGCCCCGACCAAATCGCACCATCCAAACTTTTGGGATCCGACTGTCGCGGGAGGCCAGCCTGTTGAACTTTCTATTATTGATAACGTTGTGAAGGAAGCGCACGAAGAAGCCGGGGTACCATCAGAGTGGATCAAACCCTCCAATACAGCGAATGCACCGAATGCAATATTGTCTGACCATACACAAGATCCCCTTACGATCACCACTGCCAAGGAGGATGGCTCCTGCATGAAACGCTCGCTATACTACAGCTGTGATCTCGAAGTGCCGTCTGACTGGATTCCCACGGCTGTTGACGGAGAAGTGTCCGAATTCAAGTTGTACTCCATGAGCGAACTTGAAGATGAATTGCGATTTGGCAACATAGTTCGACCGGCGATGAGAGCAGTCCTTTTAGATTTCATGGTGCGACATGGTGCGCTGAAGGGAGATGAAAATGTGGTAGAATTGAGGGCTGCTATGCGCCAAAAGCGGCTTGTTCTGTGGCAATAATCAGCTCAACCTGGCAAGGGAAATGAATTTCACCCAGGCCTGAAGCGTGCAAATAAATGAAATAAGAAATAAGAAGTTGCTTGATTTAATCAGAATGGCAAATTACCTGAAATTTTGAAAACTGCAAACTTTGATTTTTGGTTTCGCATTTAATTTGGTGCCAAAAAATGATTCAGAGGGCAAGCCATCCTGTTATCCGCTAAAAATATGGGAGAATTAACCTCTAGGTATGAAAACAGGGGAACAGGAGTTTCTCGTAAAGGAATCCTTAGATGATATGTGACCCTTCTCTATCTTGCATTCATTTAATGACGTTCGAATTCCATGCTACATCACCAACACAAAAAAGCTGATTATCGCAGAATCTCATGCCGTATCAAAGGATGTGACATTATTAGTCACACAGCAAAAATCAGAAAGGTGGTAATCCGCAAGGCAATGAGTAAATACAGATCCCTTTTCAATATTTTCATTCTCGGAATAATAATAGCAAATGGGGATAAATCTGAAAGCTCTAAGCAAGCCTAATTTTTTTTTCTTGAATTTATCATTATTTTGACTACGTAGAACTAAAAGTCCCGGCTATGATTATAAAAAATACTCGCTGTGTTGTGAAACATCAGGCGAGAAATGGCCAAAAATGGCTATGGTTCTGGTCTTAAGAAAAGTGGCGCCACTCCTTGGTCAATCCTAGACTCACAACGTATTTTCACAATTATATCAGAAGGTTATCCTTCTTGTAGCGAGGTGGGAGCCTTCATATTTTAAAAGGGATATGAGTAGATCCAATGAGAAGTTTAATAGCACCCGTGGAGAACATTATTGGATTTCCTCTTGAGAAAAATGTCGTTCATCTGAGCATCATTTATATCCTTCTTTACATTAAATTTCATAAAAATGATCCCAGGATTTTGAAATTAGGTATTTTTGACAACATTAATTTAGTTTGTAATGTAAACGGCAAACGTGCCCACTTAATTGCCCCCACCAAAGCATGGCAACGGACGATAGACGTGGGCGATAGATGACTCGACAATGACCAAGGTGAGCATCATCGGCAGAAGGGATGTTAGTTCAGCGATTGCTGTTGTCTGTCCCACCTCAACCATGCATTTGCACAGGCTGCTCTCTAGAGAGTGCCGCCAGTTCCCACCCTGCCCGAGCCCATCCAATTTCATGCAGTCAGCACACGTCGAATCCAGTTGCAATTTATCCACCATCGCGCCGTTGTTTGATGGAGAATCGGGCTACCTTACTCTAATTAATAACTAGTAAACTTTAATATTGCTAACCTTATTGCTAATTACGTAATAGGAACTTTAGACCGTCAGCGCTGACCATTGGCCACTATGATGGCCGTCAGTCTGCAGTAGAGGAGGTGGGCCAACCATGGTTTCACCCTCGCCCGTCGTCTCTCGCCGCTCGCCGCCCGTTGTTTGTAGTCTGTTTGTGGGTTGGTCAGGGTTGATAAAATTCTCTTCCATCCACACATATAATCTGGTATGTTTGAGCATACATAAAACTTTTGTTGACAGCTAATAAGGAAATCGATGATGCTGAAGTAATGAGATCAATCATTTTTTACTTTTCACCTTTGTCGCAAATCTGGTTGTGAATCATCTTTCACTACGATCATTTTTACATTAGGTGCGTTTTCATATCCCTAAATTTAGCTTAGAACGAACATTTACCCCAATTCTGTGACTGTGATCAGACCCTTATCCCTCATAAGAATCTGTTCAATGCCGACACTGTTCATACTGGAACCCTAGCCGGGGGGGTACACTCACACAGCCGCACTGCAACACATTAACCTCGGCACAGATCTTTAAGCCACACAAGTTGCCCTTGCTCAGACAACAACAGTTGGATCGGTGCAATATCTGCTCCCTCGAAGTCTGGCCCCAGTTATATCTGTAGTCATAATTTTCTCTGCTCTGGTTCTGTTCAACGGTTCAATTGTAGCACTGTGCAATATCCTTATTGGCACTGTTCAATTGTAGTATAGTTCAATATTGTCAATTTTTTTATTACCCCGTATTTTTTACTTAGATAACAGTGTAAAATTAAAATGAATGTGGTTGAAATACAATATTAATTATAAAAAGTCAAAAACAAAATCAGTAGTTAGATTTTTTGAACAAGGGTGACGAATTGAAAAATGCTGGTGTTCAAAAGTGCTAAAACTGCGGATGAATTGACTCTATGGCTGACAAGTCTAACCCAAATTTTGCAACAAATGAAGAAATTAACATATTTTATTTGTTATATCGTTGTTTTAATAAAGAGCAGAGAAGTCCTTCAGGAGACAATGATATTCATAACAGTAACCCTGTGGCTGTGGCAACTCTCATTAGAATGATCACACCAGCCGCAAGCGAGCTTTTTCAGCGGCAGCATCAGACAGTTGCATGCCGGGTATGATGGGGCCATCCGGCATGCGCAAAGACAAGAAACACTGATACTAGAGACGGGCTTAATAGCGATCTATTCGGGAATTTCCAAAGGGGTTTAGAACTATCGCTAAAATGTGTCAGAACAAATTCAAAAGTTCGAAAATAACTAATCAGAAACTTACTTGGATTTGAAAATTCGAGTCTTACTATTCCTACCTGTGTGAATCAAAATAACTGTCCCCGCGAATTCGAAAGAACAATTCCGATCGGAATTCAAAACGTCGCGATCGACAGATGGACGATTGATGGATGAACGGGTAAAACTCTCACCACTCGCGTGCCATCTAAGCAAGACGCACGCGCAGCCTGGACCTCGAATGCACAGCCCTTATTTTGACTCTTCGTCATATCCCCGCCGTCTCCACCGCCTCCAGCCACGCCCGTGCCATTTAGATGCCGTGCTGCCTCCACTGCCATGGACGCCGCGCTGCCATCGACGGACGTCGCCGTCGCCTTGGACACCACTGCAGGCCACCGCACAATCGTGGACGATGTCACGCCAACTTAATGGATGCTACCGGCGCCATCGAACCTCGCGCCATCGACTCTTCGGCTCTACTTGTCCATGCATCCACGCCTTGACGACAATCTTCACTCCGCCGCTCCATGATCACCGCTGTCTTCCTCCTTCCTCCCCCATCCCTGATGACAATGAAGTCACCACCGCCAACAAACACTTTCGCTGCCGCTTCACTGAAGCTGCAATTGCTTCTCTTTCAGCCATCGAATTCATGACATTAGAGCTTCCAAGGTGAAAGGTTTGCTCTAATGTTTCTGCCCCTCATATTTGCCGTCCGAATTTCTACGACTGACCCGGAGGTGGAACAGCCACCTCTCCTTCGTCCTGTGTGAAAGATTCCTCTGGGCCACTGCTGACCTCGACCACTTGATTTGGCGCTTCTTCTTTCGAAACCCACCCTTATGCAGGCATAAAATTATCGCAATATCGGTTGACAAAAACTCCGTATCACCTTTTGGGAGAAGACGAAGGGAGAAACCGCAAGCGAATCAAACAACAATCAATTGGGCCACGAGGGGGTTTCGGGCCGATGTTCTTATTCACGAGACAAAAGGTACACAACAATGAATAGAAGAGGGGCGACAACTCTTTGAAACAAATAATGAGGAGAGGCTGGCTTGAATTGAGAAGTTTGGGAGGAGGTTCGTTGATGGTTGGTGGAACAGTCGGCACTTAGTGCTTGAGTTGAAAAGAAAGGAGGGAATAGAAAAACTTGGCCTCCGCTGTACTTAGACCAAGTGCAACACAATGCCCCAGTGGCATTGCGCTGCCTCCCCTTTTTCTCCCTCCCCCGCTTTTTGGTTGCCTGGCAAGCACTAATTTAGCACTGAAATCATGTTCTCAATGGCATTCAAGAATTGATATGCAAATACTTTAATATTATCCCACAGTACATTCGTAGATATACCAGCATGATTCTTATTACGTTGTAGTTCTAGACAAAAGCAAAACTACCTAAGCATGTGAAAAGGGTGTGAGATTTTGAAATTGAACTTGTGATTGAGATTGTTTTGCATAGGGGCAGCACAAACGCGGCAACACCATTTTCAACTCTGATAATTAATGTTGAATAAAAATCTCTGTTAAATAGCTGGGCCTAATTGTATGCACCCACCCTAGCATATTTGTGTGGCTCTAGTTTGAGAGAGTCCCCAACCTCAACCCTTTCAAACAGCTTTAGCCTTCTACTGGCTTGAATTTAGAAAGCATGACACAATGTCAAATTGAAGGATTTTGCTCTGACTGTGTAGAGTTTGCTTTTTCCCCGTGTATACGTAGCTAGACATTCCACATGACTTTGTCTCGCACTGAGCATTCTTTTTCGAAGTGACCATCTGTTTGTTCCAACAAATTATTGCTATTGCTATGCATTTATTATGCTGGACAAACATTGCAGAGATGTGATCTCTGCTGTAAATATTTCTGTAGGAGAATTGGACAAATCTACATCCATGCATCGCCAAGTTTTTACTGAGGACTTTCAATCTCTTCAGCTCTGTTTTATTGACACTTGTCCTCCTCAAAGGATTGAATTGCTTTACCATGGAATTGCATGACTTACCATGGCAATGCTCATAACTCTTTGATTGACAAGCGGCAGAACAGTAACACTCAATGTTGCATCCCTGGCAGAAACACAGATTTTCCCTGTCAAATTCCTTTAGGCAGTTGCAGCAGATAGTATCGTCAGGCTCGAAAGACTCGCCGATGAGACTGGATGGAGATGGAACGTCGAAATGAGGTACAGGACTTTTGCGCAATGCATTCAATGTTGGAAGGATATCTGTTTTCCTTCGACGCAGGGCACGTGATGTCCTGCACTGCAGTGCATTGACAAAATATTGAGCTCCCATGCAAATGCATAGAGACACTTAGGGCCCGTCCATACTTGCTTTTGCAACATCGCCGCATCACCGTTTCGCCAGTTAAACCTAGAAAAAAACTTTTGCGGCGACGGTTTTGTCTCGTTTTTCGGCGAAACAGCGAAAGGTCACATTCGGGTGTGACCAGTCAAAAGATCGCACTGGCACTGGTCACACTTCTGACATCGCCGAAGAACAAAACAGAACCGAAAAAACGTTTACAGTAATTGACATTTTGAAATACCCTTTTTGCGAAGAAGCGTCAGCCAATGTCGGCCGCAACTCAAACGCAAAACAACCCGCTGATCGACGGCATTCGTCCACCGACTTCGAAACAAGGAGCCTCTCATTCGAAATGGCTTTTGGCCAGTCAAATCACAACATGCCTCCGAATGTATCGCATTTCGAACCAGCATTTTGGGGGCAGAAGCCGCATTGCACGCGCTTCAAGCGTGCTGTTCGTGCGATCGACAAGAGACGTCGTCGTCCGTATGTTTGGAAAGAAAAAACACTTTTTTTTAATTGCCATCGGTGATGTAGGAACGCAACGGAGTATGGACGACCCATCGTCGCCTCCTCTCACCGCACCGACTTCGCCAAAGGTTTTTGTGGCAAAGTGGCGGCGATGTGGTGATGTTGCAAAAAGCAAGTATGGACTGGCCCTTAGCTATTACATCATCAAGACTTTCAGTGAGATTAGCAATCAGCAACTCCAAAAATCCATAGATATTGCAGCTGCATATCTGCTGTCACTCATTCGCATATGATGGTAATGCTCGTTCAGGTCCAGGGCCAACGAGTCAGGGGTGTACGTTACTGGCATTCCTAAGATTGAAAGCATCATGACCAATGCATCTCGTTTTGCCTCGATGGGTAGGTTACCCCTCAAATATTTGATTAGCTCCACAATAACAGATGCATTGCCATAACCGCGCTTCAAAAGTAGCGGCTCAGTAATGCATTTTCAAAGTTTATTGCCGCAGAAGTTTATCATTGTAACAAAACCTGACATTGTCAAATCAGTGCATTTATCATTCTTTCTTGAAAGCGGAACACACGCGATTCCGTCCAGCGGATTAGGAAAAAGCTCTCCTTCCCTGACTTTGGTCGCTTCCTGCAGCAGAACCATGTCATACTGGTCGAAAAAAGTATATAATTGAGCATATGATGCATTGAGCTTCGACGCGAGATTTATGAACTGTGTGCGTGTGTGACTCCGCTACAATGGTGTCCTCTCGGCTTAGACTCCAGCAACAAGCCTGCACAACAAAAGGTAGGAATCCTTCGTAGCAAACCATAGTTAGAAATGCTTCTGTTGACTTCATTATGATGTGGGCAACAAACTTGAAGAATGTGGGTAGACTCAAGTACCAGATTGTATTGCTCTGAAACAGTTCCCTTTTGCTGTCGATTACATACTTCAATGAAGCACTCCAAAGAGGTTCAACATCATTTGCCAATGTCACTCCGGTATCACATCAGAGTACCCTTCATGTTGAACAATCAGTCCGAGAAATGTTATCCAAAGAACAGGCATTTTGTTGAATTCGTCATCGGTATACTCTGTCCCTAATACATCAGGGAGGGTTTTGTCGCATTGGTTCAGAAAGTGAAGAGCCGATAGGTGAAGATCTGTGAAGATTTTCCCTCAGTATGTCTTCCCTCAATATGCTTCTCACGAGAGGGTCTGAAAGTATGTGGACCACAATAAGCGTTACACAGTAATTCTCTTCGCGTAGGTACTTTGTGATTTGTAATTTGTATGCGTCCAATCTCCCTGATACAGTCCTCGATGCCCTCCTGTAGGACCATTGACAACCCCCCCCCCCCACGGGTAAAATAAGTGGACCATGATGCAGACAGGGGTCTCTTACCAGCACAGGGCCTACTAACAAGTCCTAGTTGTGGATATTTTTTTTACCCCAGGGTCCAGTTTTTTCACCTCTTATCAGCCACCAAATTTTAGCTTAGACCTCCCCCCCCTTTGGCGCTAGCTATCTTTTGCTAGAGAGGGGCATGTACCGACGGTATCGTATGTACCCTTGGTATGAGGCGGGTTTGTATGGAGGTCCTCGTGTGGGTGGTAAAACAAGTTTGCCATAGTCCTTTTAATTTTGGATTACCAGCGCCTGTTTTTAGGCAGAATTATGGGAGTCAGACAGGTAGTCCTTACCAGCAAAATGTTCTGACCCAAAGTGCTTGTTAGTAAAATTCACACGGATGTCCATGGTCCTCCTCATGTCTTTCGATGTAGTATCAACACTTGTGCCGATTGCCGATATATCTTCCCCAGCATATAATCTTGCAGATTAACTGTATGATATTCATAGTACAAGTATCTAAGTACCGTAGGTACAGTAGGTGAGTTTGAGCTTGGACCACAACTAGTTTATGTGTTAACAAGAAAGAATCTTAGGCTGTGCAGCTGACGCGCCACACATGCACGCACATGTACTTAGGTGAAGTAAATATGATTGAGGCAAGATGGTCATCTTAAGACGGTCATTCGTGTTAATACCTACATACGTAAGTTAATATTGCTCACACAGTTTGACTGCCTTCTTGATCGTGCATTTTCTTTGCTCATCCTAGCTACAACACGTCAGAGCAGCATCTTGTTTGGGCGATAATATCTTTGGGAAGAGTCATCGGCACTTGAATTGATGCATGCATATCAACAACTCTAAATAATTGGGCTGTATTTAGATTTAACCATCTCGGGTTGTAGCTTAAAGCGTTCGTTCAAATATTTAAGGCCCTCCCACTCGCCTGCGGCTCGTGGTCGGGCCTTAATTATTTGAACTTACGCTTTTAGCTACATACCCTCGATGGTTAAATCTAAATTTTGCCCAGCTATTTGAGTGTTGATACATAGTATCCTCCCTCCATCAATTGCCCGAACATAGGTTGATTTTGAGGAAGTTCGAATGGGCCGTAACCTTTCTGCATACTATCATCCTCATTGTCGGAACGATTGCTATTTTGCCGCGCCTTTCGCTGCCTTCCGCGGTCCTTCTTGTGAGACGGCATGCGAACAAAATTTCGAAAAGTAGAACTGCTCTACCGCTCCGCCGCAGTCAACGTGCTGCTTTTGGGCCCCAGCAATTCCACCACGATTCCAGATATGGTCTACAAAGCGAAGTAGGTGGATCGGCAGAGGACGGTGCCGTCGTCGCCTAGGCGGGCGGCAACAGGGGCGGCGTGCGTTCCAATACCAGCGGAACAGCCAGCAAGAAAAATAGCGAAAGAAAAATTGAGAAGGAAAGGGAACAACAATGGCAACGGCTCGCCCCTGTCCATAGTGTAATAGTGATAAATGGTACCTCTAAGATATGTTGAAGATGCTATTAATGATCGCCAATAATTTTACCCCCCCTAATTATTCGCGCAAATTTCACCACAGCGACAGCCACGCAGTGCACAGCCCACATGATACCCGCATGCCACAGCCTGCCACTATTACTTCGTACGAGCAAAGAATTATTTTGAACCGATAACCCTATTTTGAACCAAAATCGCTGATCGTATTTAATTCCCAAATATGAATTTTTAGCGGTATGTGCTTGGAATTTTCCAAATCACCAAAATCGTGTCCAATATGATATCGGGATATATATCATATCATCGTCAGAGATACATATCTAGATAAATGGGATATTTTGTTGATTCATCCGGGGACCACCGCGACTAGCCCTGTGGCCACATATCTGCAGATATTTTTATACCGTTTTTGGCCCATTTTGGATAGTGTCGGATAACAATATCCGAAAGGAACTGATATACTTCTACTGATTATATGTGAGTCCCGTCTAGACTTGTTGAGTGAGGTAGTAGAAGGGGGTTATCATTACATGGGGTAATGATTACCAAGCGTTCAGTGGTCCGATATGAAAGGATCCAAGTATGCAAAATAGGGATATAGATTCGCCATTTGATCTAGCGATGTGTGAGCGAATGGGAATCTTATCAAAGTGATCTTGTCAAAGGAGTATTGTGACAAGATACAACGATTTGGGACGATCTTGGTATGCAATATCGACATACGCAAGGACTATCTTGGTACGATCGACTCAGGTATAGACGATCAAGGTAGTCTTGCTTACTGCATTATGTCATGAGCGCTTCTTCATGTCACTGTGATCTAGAGAGAGCTGGGGATTGCTCTCATAAAATTGCCGAGCTGACGATGGCATCATCCTACTGATTTGTACTTTGAGACAACCGAAATAAGTCTACGTCTACAACTACCGCATTAGAGTGGGATTAGCTACCCTACTCCCTCGCAACGATCTAAGAGCCAATCGTTTACTAATCGCCATATCGAGATCACATCGAGAAACACGAGAAGAAGTTTGAGAATATAATAGAGCACAAAATGTTGAAGGAAATTGACATTGGCCGGCGTGTGCTGCTTTCAGGTTGTTGGGAGTTTGCATTGGAATCTTCAAGAGGGTCAACACTCAACACATTGTGGAGAATGATCAGCAAAGAGATAGGCAATGACCTCACAAAGGATCTAATGGCTGGTTTGGACCGCACAACAGCACGAGGAGAGGCATTAGTGAAATGACCCCCGGTTTTAGCTTACGTATGTAGGATGGATCGTAGGATCGTACCAGATGTCAGTAGCAATTATATCGTGGAAATTTCGGGTCATTCGCCCACATAGGTCCAGCGTGCAACCATACAAGATTTCTACGTCTGGTACAAATTCTACACCTTTCCACGTAGGCGTTGGTATTTTTCTCTCTCCCACGCTGGAATTCAGACATATGACGAATACATACCGAATCTCTTGTAACATGAGATTCAACGTCAAAAGGAATTAAAAAAAAATCCATCATGTGGCTGAGAAAAAATACTACCGGTCTACGTGGTCATAGCCCGGTATGGTACAGAATGATTTTCTGGTCATTTCGTGCTGAGGTACGTCTCACTTTGCATCAAAATGACTTGAAGCCAATGTGATTGCTTGCTCACCCTCTCATGCAAAGTGATGATCGAATGATAGATGCTGGCCTGTGCACTTGAGATCAGTATCAACATGGAAAAGACGATCACATGGCTCGATTTTATGAGAAAGACAGGGTGCCCAATGCAGTTGAAGTTCTTGAAGAGCTTACAGTACCAAGCAAATTTACAAAATATGACATGAAATAGGATGGCTTTGAATGGGAAAGTTGAGGAAGCCCCCAATACAAGCAAGGGTGTGACTCATTTTTCGA
>JALLPA010001117.1:0-11813 GCA_036939895.1 Thalassiosira exigua
GTCCCGAACTGTGTCGCCTGAGTCGTGAGCCACAGTGACTGCGAATATTGCGTGGCCCCCCCCTTCGACCTTCGACCCTCTTCCGCCCGCGCGGTGACCACACTTCGGCGCCGCCCCAGCAACGTTGGCGCTGTTGTTGCTAATTTGGCGTCTTTGGGCACTTTGACGACTTTGGCCTGCTTTGGCTTTGGCGTTGGATGCTCGTGGGGGGGGTCGGGGACGGCACCGCGCCAGGCTTTGCCAAAGGCGACAGCCAGCAAAAGTCGCGGAACTGATCCAAAAACAGAAGCTGACTATTTACTCCGCCATCACCATCATTTGATCAAATAACTCCCGCCTGACACAATGGACCGCATTGAGCCCGACGAAACACCCGCAGAAGCATGGAAAGCATCCCTCGATGCAACCTGCAATCGCCTCATGACGCACTACCTCAGTCTACTCCGAGCCGCCTCCTCCTCGGATCCAGATGCATCCACGGGGGGAAACAGCGGCGCCCATCAGGTGGGGACTGACCCGAGGGCGGGAGGGGGTCTCATGCGCGACGCCGACGATCCGCCTCCGCCGCTCGCGGCCAACGTGCAAATGAGTTGCGTTCAGGCCAAGCTCGCGGCCGAAAATCTGTGCGTTGCATCGTCGAATGCGCTAGACCTGATCCGCACTCTAAGACTGAGCGTTTTGCTGATGGACGAGGAACTCATTCGCGCAGAGGAGGAGCAGGAAGCGCTTGAGCTGTGTGAAACGGGTCTGGCGGCAGAGGATGAATGCGCGTTGCTTGAGGAAAAATTGGCCGATCTGAAGAACAAAGATCTGGAAGATTCCTAGAGTAGCTACTGCCAAGTACGATAAGAGTGGCATCCCATCCGATAGACCACTTGAGGAGGTGTTTGCAAACCTACACAACATAATATTGTATGGGCTCTGCCTCGCAGGGGACCTTAGTTTTCCAATGTTCTTTATCAAATGCTCTTAATCGCTACAATACTTAGTGTTCTACCTAAAGCTTTGATTCTTCACCTCAGCACATAATTTTGCATAGTATTGATGGCATAGAAGAAACACAATGTACAGCAGTTCCTCGACTAGCTAGGCTCAGCCAAGGGGGGCACATGGTCAATCACACCAGCAAGGATGTGAAATTGATATTGGAATCAGCTGCATTTGCCACGCAAATTGGCCACAATACATGATATGTTATCAGATGACCCATTCTCCCTGCTCCACAGGAGATAAAGTTGTTCAGTCAAAATAATATCATTTGTAACAAAAAACACTAAAGAAAGCTCACTTCGCTCTTTTGGAGACTTGTCTGGCAATCCATCGAAGCAGTTTTTCATCTGCAGCAACCAAATCAAGGAGATGAAGAGAACGACATGAGCAAGTTCCGATTAGGCTGTGCCAACCAGGGAACTCATAATGATAATCAACTCACCGACTTGTAGCTCTTTATCAACGATTCTGCATGTGTTGACAAGGACAAACTTGGCTACTAAATCTGAAGACATGGTGTCCCACACACCATCGCTGGCCAAAACCAAGAACATATCATCCTCGCCTGTGTCAACAAAGAAAAAGGGAATGAAACGATCGTGTACCAACAAAATCTAGATCAAAACGTCCCTCCCTCACCTATTTCATACTCTACAACATCAGGTTCAGCAGTCACATAAGGCTTCAATTTGGCATCGCCGATGCTGCGGGAAACCGCAAGGACCCCTTCGACCCGCCACCGGCCCCAATGAATGACCCTCCCACCGAGGTTATTGATGCGTTTCGTCTCGTCGTTGCGGTCGGGCTTGTGATCTTCGCTCAGGGCGAACGCGCTCCCATCCTTCCTGACGATGATCGCGCGCGAATCCCCGGCGTTGCAGCACACGACTTTGTTCCCAACAACTGCGCACGCGCAGGCCGTAGTTCCGTCGAAAGCTCCGCTGCCCACGAAATCGGCGTCGGCCTTCACGAACGCGCTTTTGAGAGCGAGGGGCAAGTTCTCAGGGAAGTGCTCGTTCTTCTTCCGCAGGTACGACGACATCCAATCGGAGCAGAACTGGCTGGCCGCCGATCCTCCGTGGCCGTCGAACACCGCCATGAACGTGATCCTCTCCGAATCCTCCTCGCCCTTGTGCGTGGATCCCACGTGCTCGATGCAGTAACGATCCTCCATGTAATTCCTCTTCCCCCGATGACTCCAGTACGACGTCTCGACCGAAGACCCGTTGGGTCGCAGTGGTCGTCGTTCCATCAAGCTGTGGCTGGTTCTTTGACGTGCGGAGCCGTCCCCGATGGCCGACCGGAGCGAGTAACATATGGTTGGTGGGATAGATGTAGGCACGATGTCCACTTCTTCGAACGAAGTGTACTTCTTTTTGCGAATGGACTTGCCGTTCGCGCTGTGCTTCTTCGGGCCACCTGGGCTGGGCTTCTTGTTGGACGAGGTGCTTTCGGGGGTAGACTGAGAGATCTTCTGGGTGGGGAAAGCTGGCGGGCTTTGAGGGGCATTCTGATTGCTGGGCTCGCTCGGTGATGACAAATGTGTTTCAGGAGCTGGCGGGGGTGAAGTGGGTGCGGCTTTGGGAGTTTCCGAAGTGGGAATGCCACTCTCCTGCCAAGACGCAGGCTCATTTTCAATGGGACGGTTGCGCTGAGGCTCGACTTCATCACTTTGTTTGGTGAGTTGGTTATCAATTCCATCCACTGATTTCGGAGACGGTTCCGAGCCTTTGTCCAGGGTTGACTTCACCTCATCGCCAGATGATCTTCCCACAACGAGCGTCTTGATCACACTGATGACGCCATTCTCTTGCGGTTCGCTCTGGCATTCCGATGGATCAGGCGACCCCGATTCCATTTCCCCCACGCACTCCTCCTCTTCCGTATTGCTGATGGAGATGGTCGGGGCCGGAGGGGCGAGCGGACAAGCACCATCGGAAGAATCCGAGTCGTCGTCGTCGTCGTCGTCATCGTCGTCGTCGGCGTCGCCCATGCCCAATATCCCCTTCTTCTTGACCTGATTCTGCCTCTTGTAAATCTTGTCGAACATCGGCCACGTCCGCGTCTCGTCCTTGACGGGAGCCTCCAAGCCGTCCTCGCGCCGTTGGCGCACCGCCTTTTTCGTCATCAACTTCGACTTCCATGCCGCTCGGTTTTGATACCGCAAGAAAGACGAGGACGTCGAGCGCGTCGACCCGGTCGAGGTGTCTGATTCATATCCCTCCTTAAGTGATAATTAGATAGCACAGGTACAGGAGCAAAGTTTGGTATGATGTTAATCAATGAAAATAATAATGAAAGGCGGGGGGCAAATATTAATAGCATTGCCAAAGAACAGCTCACCTCGTCGTCGCCGCTCTTAACGCCACGCTTGCGGAAGAATAAAAATTTGGGGGTGTCGAATTTCTTCTTGCCCTTGCTGCGGGCTGGTTCTTTGCGATGGGACAAGGATGACGAGTCGTCGTCGTGGGATACGGCATCGCTGGATGTTATCCCATCTTGTTTCTATGTGTCCCCCCATTGCAGAAAACAAACAAATACAAAATACAAAATGCAACGGATGAGCATTGGCGGAACGGCCGTTCGCGACGATGCGCCGCATCAAGGCCGACTCACCAGGAGGCCCTTCTTGGCCCCGGTGCTCTTGGTGGGGGTGATGACGCGCTGGATGAGGGATAGCTTCGCCATGGCTGCCGATCGTCTGATATCAGGATGAGGAGGAAAACATGGACGTCAGCGGTAGCGGCAGTCGGCAATCATTCGTTTACTTGCAGCAGCGCCCGTCACGTGAGATCTATCTGCCGCTGCGCCGCTGGCTAGCCGCCGCCACTTTTTGCAGCGCTCTATGCAACCTCAGCTCGCAGCTACGTGTTGCCGCTTGCCGTCTGCCTCGCATACCGTCCCCCCCTGTCCGCACCAACCGGCAACGGCTCGGCAACGGCCTGCAACTCACTTCCAGGTAACGCGTACCGACAGGAGTGAGAGGACAATATGTAACGGGTTGAGGGATGGGAGTCTTTGGAGGGGGGGGGGTGAGGAAGAAGTGACGAGGAGCACGAGGGCAAGGACCGAGGACCGAGGACCGAGGACGAGCGAGGACGACACGACGGACGACGGACCGAGTTGAAGCTTGAAGTCCGAAGCGAAGTGGCGTTCGGCCGAGAGGCGGGCGGGCGGCCGCGGGCCGACGAGCGAAGGTCGAGCGATGCTGGAAACTCTTTTTGGGATCTTTCCATGCTTCGAAACTTTTGCAAATGAAATAAACTTTCATAAGCAACTTGATTTTCCAACCTCTACACTTTGAAACTTCATTACTGAAGCGATTTGTCAGTTTCGCTAACTGCTGGCTTTGTGTATCTCAATGTGCACAATCAGGCACAACACACAACCACCAGAGAATTGACGATGATGCTGCCTTTGACATCAGCCATCCTCACCACAACACTGACTAGCACCAGTTCTACGTGGCCATAACCCTCCCCACCACACAGTGACTGCCCGATCGGGTCTTTTGCCGTCAATTCCCACATGCACGGCTATCTATGCTGTGGTCAATTGCGTGTATTTTGGAGTTCCATTGTGAATTTTTAAGGTCGAGGACACGAATGAAAAACATCTCCTTGGTATTGCAACACCAACACAAGACAATCAAAAGACGAGCACCGTCGTAAAACGTGAAGGCAACACAGCGGCACCCCACTAACGCAGTCGTGGTGCGCGAGGACAATAGCCCTTATACCCATGCTGAAGCCATTTTTGACTAGAGAATCAGGTACATGGGGGCATAAATTTATCACAACCAAATCTGTGCATCTTCATCAAGTGTATATACATTGCACCGGCGCGTGGCGCGTCAGAAAACTTGTTTATCTGTGTCTGTGTCTGTGGCAATACAAGGCTCGCATGTCTGTGTGACACCAAATCCTTCGCCCAAATTGTCAAGAAATAGGAAGTAGTAGCTGATCCGTAGTGAACTAGAAAGTTTGGAATGCTGATTTGTCCATATTTTTGTATGAATCGTCCGTCCAAAGTCTAATGTTATTTTTATTTTTTTATTTGCGTCAAGATTTAGTAATATAAATATTATGTGCTAGAGATGTTGTACCTATTATGAGCACTGAATGCAGAGAGCTGCTGGAAGAGGGACGAGAAAGAAAAGTTGAGATGACAGAGATTGTAAAGCTGGCTGATAACCTTACACTAATTTTACAGAAAGGTCGCCCACTGCATTTTTAATGCAGTGACGACTGATAACAATAAATTTGGATTTGGGTCTCCCATTTTTATTTTATTTTTTCGTAGTTTTCTACCTTCTGCCTTCACCCATCACCCTAGCTTTTAGTATGAAGTCATTCTTCAACCCTACCGACCTCAATGGTATCATGATAAAGAGCATTAAATAGACCCTAGTTTCATATGTTGCGAGCAATACATAAGGCGGCTCACCTGGCTCAGGACTCTAACAATTATGTGGTATCTGCAGAGGCTTCTAGCTCCAAATAGGCTGCTTCAGGAGATGGATTGGAGTTGAGCTACTTCAGGAGAAGGATTGGAGCTCGGCAATTTCTCATCCCCAAGGACAAGGCACATTCATGAAGCTTAAGCTGTGATGAAAGGCAAACTTAATGACAGTCGCCTCTGTAATGCCCAATGGCGAACAACAGGGAGAAGGTGGTGCTTGTGCTCGACATCAATGACAGCAACATTGGAGGTATGATGTGGTTGGTACTTCACTTTACTTCGTACTTCATTCCTTAAGTCATAAATTGATATTCAATCAATTCAGCAACACGCAGTCAATTGAGTTTCTCTCTAGATGCCCTAGATGCCCTAGTTACTTCACTCTGCTGGAATAAAATTCAGAGTTTTTAAAAAACTTACAAAATTTTTCAAAGTTTTAAAAGAATCGAAATCATAAAACTTTTGTGCAATCAATTCAAGCTTGTCGATCGCTCAGCTTTCGGGCGATCTGGTTCGTGTAACATTATTTGGCGGTCAATGTGAAAATATTTTAATCGCCATTTCATTTAAATTCTGTGAAATAATATCGCTAACATATCCGCTGTAATTCGGTGTTGGGTCATCAAGGAGGGATGACATCCTTGCAAAAAATCACACTAGGGACAAATCATGTCCCTTTAGTGGTCTTTCGTCGAATTTTAATATTTTTGCATGAACCCCAAATTGTTCGGTATGTATTTTTTTATAAAAACACTCCACTCGGGTGTTTATGTGCCTTTTATATGTTACTCCTACTTACTAGCAGTACATAATACCCCTATGTACAGAAATGTAAATTTGTTATTTAAAGTATCCGTTTTTACTAACTTTTGTGCCCAAATATCTCATCACATCTCCATAGGTATCCTCTCACATTAATTCAGTGCCTTTTAAAAAGATGGTCATAATTTTATTATCCTCAAGCAGTTAGTGCTAGTATGCACCCTTGGGACGTGAGATGTCCTCCCTCCTGTCATTCACGAGACATCACCGAGCGAAGGCGAAGCAAAAAATAATGCATGCTATGAAGAAGACCAAACATCCCAAAGCCCCGATCCGTTCCCGCGCCCGTTCGATATTGGCGTGGTGGTGGTGGCAGCGCACGAGCTTTTCGGCTTCGCCGCCCGGTGGGACCAGGGGTGGGACGCATTGGGAGCCTGGCCGGCGTCAGTGGCGCGCGACTGCGGCTGCCGCGCTCGCCGGCAGTGCGCCCAGGGTGCGCCGAGGACGGACGGGCGGGCGGTGTTGCGTCCGGATGCGTGTCAAGCTATCTGAATGGGCTTGTCCTTGTGCATGTGCATGAATTGATCAGTCGGGGCAAATCAGAATGGATATCGACCGAGACGACGACGGTGGGTGGGGCCGCCCCCGCCCGAACTTCAGCGATCTACTGCCCTCGACGCCGGATATCTCGGACGATGAACAGGGGGACGTCGAGGAGCGAAGCTCGATCTCCCAAGCGCAAGGAATGGAGGAGGGCATCGGCTCGGACGAACGCGTAACCCGTTTGGTCGACTACCCTCCTTTCGGCTATGAAAAAGGAAACGCCCCATGTGGAGAACTCACCCAAACCTACTCGAACGAGGGCTGGCTGGAACAGGGTCAGCTTCAACTGCTTAAGGAGTTCTACACCACCTGGTCGAACGGCGAGAAATCGCCCAAAACGAGGTTCACGTGCGTCTTCACCTGTCCAAACACTGGGGAGCACTTCGCGGCCGGGAATTGGGAAAACGATAAGGGGGTTACAATAGTCGATGGCACACACTGGTACAACACCAAAAAGATCGCCTTGCAAGCTGCAGCCGCCAAGGCGCTGGATTGCTTTTCCCTTCGACGTTGCCACGGTACGGAGAAATATCCCTCTCAAAGATGCGTGGACCTGCCGTACCTTATCGGAGACGCTGCTGCGCTTCCGGATTTGCCACCTGATGTTACACTTCCGCTGCCTTTATCACCGCCTCCACGGGGGGAGGGAGGGCATGTCGCTTCGCTTATTCCACCAAAGCAAGCTCTCAAGGAGTGGTATGACTCATTCTTCAAAAAGCTGAATGATGTTGGCATCGTGTTGAAGAGTCTTGAAAACGAAGGCGTCCAGCGAAGAGAACGCTACAGTTGTTGGTCGAATCGCAAGGAAAGTCCAGATACGCTCTTCACTGCGGTATATACCTGTCATCTCTCTGGCGAACGGTTTCCGAGTGGAAAACTCTTCGGACAGGAAGACGCTTACGAGGAACGCGATTGGTATTATTGCCAACCAGATGACACGCCAGATCTTCTGGATGATGACGATGGCGATGAAGACGTTGCGCACGATGGCAACGATGTTAATCACTCGGGCTATCAAAGCATCAAACTTGTCTGGTACAGTGAGTTGTTATTCCTTTCTCGTTTTATGCTTTGACGAATGAAATAAGACCTGAATGCAACGACCCCTGTCTATTCAGAAACGAAAAAGGAGGCAGAGATCGCGGCGGCGGGTCGTGTGGTTGATTGCCTGAAACTCCGAGATGCTTTCCAGGAGGAAATACCTGCAGAAAGGTACTGCAGAGAAGTTCCATATCGTTTGGAGGATTCTCCCGATGCTTCCAGGCTCTTGACTGAGTTGCTTCGGGTTAATGAAGTTTGGCTTCCCACAGTCCCCCTCGAGGAGCGAGTTACCACGCAGTTCGGAATATCCCATTTGCAAGAACTTCTGGATGAACGCGAAGAATATTGGCATGCTCGGTACATAGAGACGCGACGCTCTACCCGAAGCGATGTGGTTCCATAAAATCTTCCGCCAGGTAATCGACCTGGCATTTACTGTGATGAAGCAGGATTGCCACGAGGGATTGCTGCTCTGTTTGTAGGGTCTAGCCCCATATCGGAGGAGGTTCCAACCTTGTCTGTTTGCCCCAAATACTTGTATCTCAATTTCAATGTATCACAAGTTGTTGCAAACTTCCAGAGTGTGGAGACTAGAGATATCTAACTGAAATAGTACAAGGTAGTATGCGCAAGCTGGTGGCTGCGGGTTGTACTTATCAATCTTCAGACAAAGTGGTGACGGACCAAAAATGATTTATATACATCACATCATGTATATGTACGATACAACAACATATCTACCCATACAAAAGAAGTTTGCCCACTGCAATATTGATTTTAGGATCCAGGAAAAAGGTGAGTTTGTCGAAGGGAAGTATGGTTACCCACTGACATTTGTACACAAAATCAATCAGAACGCTCCTTGGAAATCCCCTTCACAGCATCATTGCCATCTTCACCATCCATCATAGCAACAAGAATAGCCTTGAATGTGTCGCGGATTTCTTCAACCTTGGCCAAGGGAAGCTGGGTCGATGCGACGGTGCAACAGATCCTGCCATTGATCAGAATGCAGTTTATGCCCACCTTGCCAGCCCCACTCCAATTGAAGCCAACGCAACCAGAGTCTTCGTGAATGGTGCGGATGCCATAGTTGTTGAAAAAGAGAGAATCGTTCAAGCGAGAGTTGCCAGGGAATACGGGTGTCTTCTCGAAGGCGGCAGCGCCTCCCTTGAGCTTGCCTACGACACGGCTGTAAAATCCATCTCGGATACTAGCATCTATGGTCCCCAGGCCCTCGATCAGATCTTGGTAGAATTGCTGGGCATCGTCGACGGAATAGTTTTGCAGGCCGAGAAGTCTACCCCAGGTTCGAACTCGATGCAAGACTCCGATCAGCCAGTCACCCACAAATCGTCGCTCCTTGAAAGATGGTTCGAACGAGCGAGTCTGAAGCGAGGCTTGCATGTTGACAGTAAAAGGAAACTCGCCCAGCTCAAGTCTGAATGCATGAACGCCGGCAAACACAAGAGCAGCGGTAGGAGACACGACTCCTCTTGAGCCCACAACAGTGTTGTGCTTTTTCATTGCTGCAGACAGCTTCTTGGATTGGACATCGCTAAAGTTGACGTGACAAAGCTCCTTCGGGATCTCCTTGTAACCATCAATCGCGGCTTCCGCCGAAGCCTTTTGCCAACATAGTCCAGACTGGTTGCTGTACACATTGTATGGCACCCAGATCGCCCAGCGGAAGATATTCCACAGGTTATCCAACTGGTCACGCGCAGCATCACTCATCTTGATGAGTTCGTTGGCCTTGAACACAGGGCTGTTGCCTTGTTCAGAATCGTCTGAATAGTACCGATGAACAAGCTCCTTGCAGAAGTTGAAGCAACTTGTACCGTCCCAAGCGCGCCCCGGTAAGTGTGCTTGCATAATAGTGGTGTGCTCAGATTCATACATGTCAATACCAACATGGTACTTCTTGAATCGGCCACCCTCAGCATAGTACGAACGACTGTGTGGAGGAGGTAAGGGGGTTTCCAGTGAGTCCCGCTAAGCGCTCGCCCAGCAACATTGAAACATCAGTTTGAACAACATACCTGTTGGGGATGTAGTGATCTCCAGGCACATCATTGACGTTTGCAGAGTACTCATTCAACAATTCCGTCTTGTCGTTCCAGTTAATGATGGCCGTGATTCTGCACAGGCCATACCAGAATCCTCACAGAGATTTTTCAGCACAGTTTCGAGTCTCTCGCGGTCTTCGAAGTGCTTGGTGAACGTGAGTTGGCAGGAGTACCCAGGAGCCTTTTTACCGGCGAAGTTGGCGGCGCTACTCAAGCCAAGAGGATCGTTGGACTCAAAGATCTTGGATGGCTTGAAGCCATGGGCCCTGTGCAAACAGCATCACATCAAGTTAGCATTGCACTCGTTTGCGTGTCACGTATTTTATGTTCACACAATGAATGTGCATTCAAAATATTTCCCATCCTGAACCCATATTACGATACTCACCAGAGATCCCGGATCACAATCAAGACAGCCTCAAACACGGCAGCGAAGCAGTTCAACATCATGTACTTGGGCCAAAGCGCAATGCGATGAAGGTTCTGTTTCAACGTAGGCTTTCGCAGGGTGGGCTGACGAGACGATGACGTCGACGAAGAATCTTCACCGTCGATCGCCTTGAGATGAGGCGGAGGCGATGATGCTCGTTTTTCCGCCCTCCTGGCACTGTCGAGTTGCTTGAGTAACCCCCTCGCCTGCAGACGATTGTAGGTTGCGTAGTGAGGAACGTCATTTTCGGGTGATGGAGCGAAGAACTTTTTGAGGTCGCTATTGGAAAGAGCGATGACGCTGGTAGGGCTATCGGGTCTTTCGACTTGTTTGGTTTTCGCCGTCATCTTAGTGGACCGATGTGTTGATTTTTTTGTTTGGTGGGACGATGCCAGGGGCGATGGGGTGATGGGCGGCAAGAGCATTTTATGATGATAATTTGAAGGAAGGGATGCTGGATTCCATCGCGTTCACTTGCGTGCTGCGACCTTGCGATTTGCGACTTGCGACGCTGCAGCCTCGTGCTGCGACCTTAAACTGTTGTCATTGTCAGTCAAAAGCATATCGCTCGCAAACGGCGCGCCGAACTCGCGCCGAACTTCCCAAGCAAAACGCACAAGGAAACGAATGAACACCTGACGCACGAACGCAAAAGACCCGAGATTAGTTGATACATACCTACATAGTAGCTGTCAGTATGTACCATATTATCATACATTATGTGCACGTTCACGTGTATCGCACCGCATGCGTTTCAACGATCGCATCGCATACTCGAACTCGAACCTCGCGACTCGCGACTCGCGACTCGATCCAGTTCCGGGCAGACAACAGACAACTGGAACTTTTTCTCTTATTCGTGCCGCTCATCCGTGCCCACCACGCACGGCCCTTTCAACGGCGGTGATCCTCGTAGAATCACGACGGAATTGATATGTTTTTTCGTCACATCCTGGTGATTTCTTCGGAATGGACAGTTACCTACGCGCGTAAATACGTTTGTTTTTTTCTGTTTCGTCGAAGATGCGCCGGCAGCATGTTTTGAACTCTTCCTGATCAAGCTTCTAAGATGTATCATAAGCTCGAATATTCTTAACAGAAAATGCATTTTATATGACTTCATTTGAAATCTCAAATGTTTTGGCGAAGCTTAAATTACTTATGAGACGGAAAATGACGGCAGTAGCGCGAGAATCACAACCTCAATCTGATAGGAGTAGGAATCAATAGAGAAGAAGACTCAAGACCAAGACCTCCAATAATCCAAGACCAAGACTCATCTTAAGTACATATGTACTCGCTCCATGCCCACCCAATACTATGACTCCCACCTGCGCCGTAGCATGACAGGGCAGGGATGGCATTGCTACCGCGGTCACTCCTGACACACGGAGTCACTAGCTCGCCCCATGTGACTAAGTTCCAAGATCACGTAGTCTCATGCGGCGCTCTAGCGC
>JALLPA010001118.1:0-11818 GCA_036939895.1 Thalassiosira exigua
ATCCAACCAAGTTTTGCGCGAAAAGTCCCATTGGACCTTTTCAGAATTCTAAAACTTTTTGGAGATTTCAAAACCCCTTAGAATTCCCGATCAGATCGCTATAGATGCCGTTTCTTGTCACAGTGTTTCCTGTACCCTAAGAGCAAGCTAGAGGGCCCTATCCCAGGATGTAATTATCTAATACTGCTGCTGAAAAATTACGTCTGCACTTGGGTGGGCATTCTAACTAGCTTCCTCCACTAAAATAATATTAATGCTTGGTCTACTTGAATAGTTCCTTAAATTAGTCTAAGTTATTTTCTGATGTGACTAAGTCATACCTTACCTTCTTGTGCTCTTGGTTCCGATTTTTAATTATTATCTTGACTGAATTTTTTGTCTTCTCTTAGCTGGGAGGTCATCCGGGAGTTGAGGTTCCCAACGAAATTGCGGCATTCCAGGAATACAAAAGCTAGGTCAAACTCATCTGCTAGTATGCCCCTCTGAACTTCTGCCATGTCTCTCTGAGACGTCCTTGTTGTTGATAAATCATGCATTTTTAAAGTGGCCTTGATTTCAAAATTTTGGAGAGCTCCCCTTAGAGTCTGAACCAGCCCAAAAGAGTCAAATTCAGCGGATCTGAGGCGTGGAGCCTCCAATATTCACTCAGCATGTGAGCTAGATTGCTAAACATGCCCGTCATGCCCACAAGTGACATCTCCAAAAAGGCCATTACTCCAAAATCTTGGAGTTCCAGTCCAGAGATGACCTGGACAGCTTCCTTTTCTGTGTGGCAAGTTGAGGAAGTGGATAAAACACGGAGGGCACCTGGTCATCAATCCCCAGCCTTATCACATTAGCATTGATCTTCGAGATAAGACAGTGGACACTGTGTATGACTTGCATTTCAAGGCTTGAGGCTCCATTGGCAATCCAACCCCACTAGAAGAGTCATCTCAAGCAGTCGTAGACAAGAGAACTTTGTGATTCACCTTCGGCCTCTTCAACGAGGGCTTGTTGCAGGTCAAGCTATTTGACCAGCTTGATATTGTGTGGTAAAACTGTGGTACATGCTGCAAGCTGAAGGGCTGGTCGGTCTTTGAGGCGAAGCAACAAAAATTTAAAAGCATGGTCAGAAGGTGACGAGAAGGACAAATGACTTTAGTTGTCGGACTTACCTGCCGCGGTCAATTACTTTATTCATTGCTGGGATACGGAGTTGACCTCGCAGGGTGGATAACTCTTGGTGGAGAGCCTGCATGGGGTAAAGGCAAAGATTCTCCTGGATCTCTTGTGCTGTTTGTACATCATCCCTTTGGAGGGGCGCTCCATCACTTACACCGATGAAACAAGTGCTACATACCCTAGGATGATCTGGACACCGACAACTCATGCCAGCCTACGACACATTGGTAGAAGAAGGGCCAATTCAAGCAACCAGCAAGTCAGCCTGTGGCTCTGTTGAGTGATGATGCCACCGTTGGCGACCTTCTAGCTTTTTATCTCCCTCACACTGCTTCGTGGACAACTGACAGCTCAAGTGGATGAACATTCTAAAGATTGCACTTGATGGGGCATGACAGGACGTAGTTCACAAAGAGATGAGCAAGCAGATCAAGGATTTGGGTGGCTCAACTCTCTCTCTCTTCCCAACTATGTTGCCATCCTGCACCATCTCAAGAAACTCCTCACCCACATTTCCTACAATTTTGTCAAGCTGAAGCGGGACATGTAGAACATGCTTCCTACGTGGTATCGATTTCAGTTACGAGAGGGTCAGTTAGCAGTTCCTGGGATATAATAGTGAAAGAAAGGAGAAGATCAAGCCCAAGAAAAAAAGACAAATCCAAGTTATTTCAATGTGAAACAGTATGAATGTAGATTGTTGTGTGTTTGGGCCCTGACCCATACCCAATGCCCGTCAGTAAAAAAAAAGCAGCCATCCCAAGGGGACAGCTGCCGTCATTGAGGCTGATTATCTAGATACCACATTGATTGTTATGACAATCCCCAGCTTGCATATCCCCGACACCTATTGTCATCAACCACATTGGCCCCATAATTTCTGAGGCTGCGCAGTTGCGGTTTCGTCCACGGCTTCGCGTTCCCCCACACTTGTCAGATTCCAATCAGAAAGTCCGCAGATATCAAAAGCTAGACTTGTCAGGATTCTTGTCATCGCGGGCTCTGACCCACATTACTTTGGGCAGAACTAAAACCATCACTCATCCAATCAACTTTCAGTTCCCAATTAAATTATTGTGTAACAATCGTAGGTTGCTTGGGAGCCTAGCCTATGTGGCATCCAGCAGATTGTCTGATTGTTTGTTCTCCCTTTTATCACCCCATATTATGTCTCAAACCCCCGTGATGATATTTTGATCGCATCCTGGTAGTTAGTAGGATTTAATAGTGAAAGTAGGGGGAAATTGAACTCAAGAAAAAGGCAAAGCCAAGTTGATATCAATGTGAAAGAGTATGAATGTAAATTATTGTGTGTTTGGATCCCTGACCCATACCCAATTCCCGCCCCAAGTGCAGGGGTAAGTCCGATGCCATCACTGGACAGAATGACTTGGAAACTCTATCAGCTCGAATAACCAACAAAAACGGTCCAGATGGCCAAGGAGGCTCTGAGCACGCTTGCCACTGAGGTGGACTGGCACCACAAAGTTAGCAGGCACCCCACCCCCCTCTCTAATCCACACTAACCAATCCCCCTGTGACCTTGCTGAGGCATCTCGCATCTGCGTCTGGGATCCATAGAGAGGTATCTTTCTGATAGACAAAGAGATCTGAAGATGAGTAGAGCCCATTGTATCAGGAATTGGGACAACGCAAGGCAAAACCCATTCTTCCCATGGGCCTGCACATGTGGAAGTCTTCTCCCCCCTTGGTAGTAGATGTTTTGGAACCATCTCCAGACTTCAGACGATGTTGAAGACGAACAAGTCGTGTATCGTGTGGTTCTTCCCAAGTCCAAGTGACGTCTAATGCCTTCGGTGAGGCCGCTGTTGACGAGAAGTTTCCTTCAGCTTTGGAATCCCTTCCTCGTCTGATTACCAAACTGAAAGTTGGGAGTGCAATTTCCAGAGCTCTGTGCAGTGGATGAATGCACATGAGCTCTAGGCGGACTCCGGATCCCGACAATCAGAGCCCCATGAGACTCACCCTCCCGACTTCTTTGAACTCAAAGGCACTACTATATGCTCTTGACTACCCCCATCTGCAGCTTGCTTTGGACCGGGTCCGTCATCTATGGGGAAGAACGGCAATATCATCTGGCTGCAGTACCCAGCTAGAGCTTGGTATTCTGCCACGAAGCTAGGGTCATGCACGGTGTGGTTGGTGAGTCATGTGCAAAGATAGAGATAGAGTTTCTGCATTCACGAATATAATTCAAGAAGCAGGTCAACTGTTTCAGCAATTGGACATTGCATGAATGGGCAACATGTCAGTATTTGTCAGAGTAGACAATAGACAATACACCATATTTCATGTGCTTCTAGTGTTGTATCAACGGTAGACGTTAGCAAATAAGATTAACATTATTTAAGTCCTCACAATTATCGAAAACTACTTTCTTTCACTTGTCTATCTGCGTATTAAAAACGTCATTCCACCTTCCAAGCTTCCTTATTCTCCAGGCACGTTGTATGCCACAGCATCTACCCTTAGCAGCAGAAAAGAAAGAGGAGTTGAGGACAGTGTTTTGGTCAGTTTGGGATGGAGGTGTTAGACCGGAAATAATTCACGAGCAAATGTACCTACTCATGCCTCAATTGAGAGGTGTTTGGAGGAAGAAGCAGGGGTAGAGATACTCGAATAATTCCAAATAAATCCCCCGATTTCCCCTCACTCCCACTTTGCTGAAGTACACTATCATCCCCGGCTACACCAACGACTGTTCCCTATGCTATAGTCGCCCCAAATTTTCCCCTCGGGCAAACAAAGGCGGGGGGAGATCCCAGGAACATCAACAGCAAGATATTTTGCACTCGACAACAGGCAGAGCAAAAAATGATCTCACCTTGCGCCGACGCCGACGGTGTCGCCTGACACAACGGCAACAAACCAATCAATTGGAAAAGAGGGCATCATGGGTGGATATGAAAGCGTTGTTTTGGATCTCGAAGCAACATCATATGTGGCATTCTGCCGGAGCAATTACGTTTAGTTTGTCGACCTGCCAAATCCTCAGCATTATTTCCTTGCCTTGATTGAAATCAGACGTACTCCAACCCCTCCACCCAACGAATGTCCTTTCTCCGGAACCAAGCTTCAAACTTCCCACTTCCTAAACAGGAGCATACCATGAGGAGCAGAGTGCATAATCACCAGACCTCTCATCATGGACGATTCTCATTATTACCACAACTTGGCTGACATCATTTGAACGTGTTTAGTGAAGAATGCTTATCATCTTAAAACAAATGAGCCCAGATTCTAAAAGCTTTACTTACGTGACTGGTAGGCAATGGACCTAGATATATAATCCTGGCAATGAACATGACTTGGAATGGCTGGGTATTATATCGGACAAAGTGAGAAACTGAGGACCCTGTACGTTTCCAATTATATGCAGAGAGGTGAATATCACAAGAGGGCAGGTTGAGTTCTTTGTCAAATTTGAAAAATTCATTCAGACTTTAGCCGAAGTGGAAATATTTGCATGAATGGTATACACATGAATCTCAGGTCATTTGTCAGTGGTGTTCTAGCACCGGAAGCTCCCTCATCATATTGTCAAAAACATTGCATATTGCATCAAGTTGGCTAGGATTGAAGCCAATGACAAGTTTTTAAGAGTTATTCCAGACTGGGGGGGGGGGGGGGTCTTCTTTGTCTGCAGTGTCTATGTTTGTGCAACGTGGCTGATTGTAGTCGGAAATCCTGCTTGGAATCTCTTGCGCTGTATTTGCATCTCCCCACATTAAGTTGTGACATCTCCATTTGATCGATGGCAGCATTAATAATTGATGCATTAAAGTGGTGATAGCTGCTCTTGTCGACATAGAATGTTTGATGGTGTGGTCCTTCAAGGGAACGTGATAACCTGCTGAGGATGACAGGCCCTCTCGAATATCCTAAAATGTGGAAACTGCAACATCAGGGAATTCAATTCTCTAGCACTGGCCTTGACGACGAAGGAACAGAGGTCTGGGGGCAACCGCAATGAAGATGATTCTCAATTGGAACCGATCAATAATAACCAGTCTCGAAAGCCCCAACTCCGTCTTGGAAAAGCTCGGCCTTTTTCGATCCGATATCGATGATGGGGCGATGCTTTCTGCACAAGCTCTGGCCAAGAAAAATTGAATAGTATGGGTCTATTCAGCTTGGGCCATCCACAATTAAATACCAGCACTGAGACGACGGTCTTCTCACAACTTTTATGTGATACTTCTAGCATCAACAAGACATGCAATACTTATCAAACCACACACTTCACGAAGTTGGTTTTGGAGCTGACTTCCTCTTAAAAGATTTCTGTCATCTCCGTACCTTGAACCCAACCCTGACAAAAATTAATACAAAACCGCTTCTCGAGTAGGGATCGAAGAAAAGGCTCTTGCCCCTGATTCACGACTAGTTTGACAGTGCAATCGATTACGAAAGGGAACATAAGGGGGCAATGAAGCAGCGACGTACAATTTCGTTCAGGGCTTACCTATTATTTACATCATGTCTCGTCTTGTCGGGATACTGAATGAGATCCGTACCACGAGGGGATTTTGATGCAGCTGAAAGAAAATCATAAAGGCTTTGAATCTCCGCCAGTCCGCGTACTGATTGCCAACGTCATGACCAAGTGGGTCTCATGACATCACGTAACTTCAATTCTATCAGTCAAGTATATGACCTGGCTAACCCTGCATTTTCTTTTGTCGATTTTGCCATTGCACATCTTCCAGTCTCAAGTCCTCAAAATGGGGTGGTGTCTAGAAGCGGGAACGGACGGAATCGTAAACATTGCTACATATGAATACCCAAACTCTCCCTCTGTCTGTTAAGGAGTGAGACCCATGACCGGAGTGCGAACGCAACCTCACTGATCTCAGAAAAATCCCCATTTTGTCAAGTTTGACGTCAAGTATTGATTTCAATGTCGCCATGCTTGACTTGACTCTACATTGTTATTTGCATCCCCGTAGCCAACAATACTTTTCTACCTGGACCCGCGGTTTATTATCTGGGCCTTCTTGTGGTAGCATCCTGAACAATAGGTTACGTGTTTGGCAACGACTGAGAGCATATGCAGTCCCGCCGGGCTTCTCCATCTCAGAGTCGGCCTGAAATCGCCATGAGTATGCCCTACACTTGATATGTCTTAAGACATCATCTGCAAAGGGTTGTCAATCTTTCAGAGCTATCCCGACCTCGTGGACACTTCTAAGATTAAGACCACCCAGCCAGAACATCCTAAGTACAAAGGGTACCAATCACCAATCACACTAGTCCTTAGGTTAATTGCATATGGATTGCGAGACACAACATCAGCCCATAGACATTCAAAGTCTTGTTCAAACGACGGTTGATGTCAAAATAGCTTCGCGAATAAATGGAAAACTTGCTTCGTGAACTACACCAAGCTGGCCGATGCGACTACAACATGGAGACCAAAGATGAAAAGGCCTGCGGCAAACCTGAAGGATGTTGCCCCACTTGATTCTGTGCTCTCAGTGGGTGACTCGCCGAGTTGTTGAGTACGGCTGAATTCGATGAGAGAGATTGCCTTGAAAGTCTCTGGTTGGTCATTAGAGATAGTGGGGTCAATGGATCGAAGCTTCAAGATGGGGGTGGAACCCTTCTTGGAACTCTTGGCGCTTTTCTCATTCGTTGCACTGTCGCCTGGGGCCACCTTCTTGGAACCTTTGACGCTATTAGCGTCCTTTGCGCTCTTTGCTTCAGCGCGCTTAGAGCTCTTCACTGAAACGACCTTGTCTATCATGCTCATACTCGTGCTCTCGCCCAAGCTTCTCGATTCGTCCACCAAGAGGACTCGGCGCGCCTTGACTCTCTTGGAATCGATGCTCTTGCCACTCTTGATACTCTTGCTGCTCTTGTCGCTCTTTCCGGAAAATAGAAGATCGTAGGACATGCTACCTTTTCCAGAAGAGTGCAGCTCCCTGAGAAGTGAACGTGGAGTTGCCCGTGAGTTTCCTGAGATAATAACAAAGAGACATCCTGCATAAAATTCCAATGCTCTCACCTAAGCCCCATCTTGTGCACAAGCGTGCGACGTATGAACAGTTTCGAGCTCTTGCCGCTCGCTAGCTCAAACGACATGCTCGAACTTTTGGAGCTCTTTGTTTTTGCAGCCTTTGAGTTCAGGTCAAGGGACACACTGCACGCGGCCCTGATCGTAGCTAGAAGAAGCATAATGGTGGCGATGAACGTCCTCATGGTAGAGATGTTTTCTGAGCGGATTGATGCTGGGTCGAGATCGTTCGGCTGGGGCGATGGTGAAATTGTGAGAGGAAGACTGAGGCTGGGTGCAAGCGCCTTATCATAAAATTTCACCTTGATTTCACCCAGGCAAGGCGCGCGCAAGGACTGAGGATGCATCGAGATATATTATTTGCGCGCTCAGTCGAGCGTCTGCCTCGTTGTCTTGGGCGAACAGCCGTTGCTGCGTTGTCCAGCTCTTCGCGACTCTACTGTTCTTTCGTGAAGTATCGCGAGAAGGAGGTCTCAGCTGATACAAAATCAAGTGTGTGCCGTGGTGTGCTTTCTAAGCATGGGTATGCGTTTATAGAAATGAGACGTATGGCATACAAGGAGAGTATGCGGGAGGAATGAGAAGATAGGGAAGCCGCCATATGATTGGTTTCATCTTTCTTCCCACAACAAATAATGAAGACGAACGTTTGAATGGGTATCAGAAACTTTGGTTTGTCCATTCTTAGGGGTTTAACAAGAAGTTCTTAAATGTGTAAGCCTTGTCGGCCATTCTTTGATGAAGTCGCCACTTTTGAAGAAAAGTGGTAGTAATTTCTCTCGTGTTGATTTGCCAAGTCGCAAGGTTGATGGGCCATTCTTTGATTGAAATGACAAAGCAACAATGACTGCGCGCGTCTACCAAAGTTATCGTCATCGAGAGCTCCATACCTTTGTTCTTTCGAGAGATTGCTTCACAGCAACACTTGACAGGACTTCAAGTACGACTCTCGGTGCGGCTCTAGATGTTTGGTCGAATGGTCGAGCCCTAATTAGTCATGTACTAAAGTTACGAGGATGTGCAGGGCGACGTAATCGTTGCCATCGAAACGGACGCCTTGGAGGACCCCGCGTCCTGCAGGCGGGGGAGGAGCAAGGATACACTACACACACTATTTGTTAGGCACGATCAATCCTCCCAATACCCCTGCCACGAATCCGGGGCGCGAAAGTCATGCTCTCCCATCCGCTTCAAGAGGTACAGCGACGGTCCGTCCTTCCCGTCCGACTCGGCCAGGACCTCGTCGAAGCGGTCCTTCGCGACGTCCCACCTCCCCTCCTCGAAGGCCTCCATCCCCAGGTGCCACGTCCGGCGCTGATTCTCGCCGAAGCGAGATCGCGCGCGGACCACGTCGGCGTCGGACATCCAAACGTAAGGAAAGTCCTTGTTGATTTCGATATCCGGCAAATCTCCCAGCACTCCTGATGAGGAGGCGTCCGTGCCTCGATTGCTCGCGTCCTGGGCGAAAGTTCAGAAGATGAGCAAGGCGATAGATCATACCAGACCGAGACGAGGATTGCAATGAGGACTTTTTCCCCGCCGGACTTACCAGGAGCCTCGCCGACGGTCCCCTCTGCGTCGTGACGAGGGAGAACGTCGTCGTTCGGTGATGGGGCAGCCTCTTCTTCGTCGGCTGCTTCTTCGGGATGCGCGAAAACCGCGTGCTCAGGTCGACGTCGTACGTGTACAACCCCATGGCCCCGCCTCCCCCCCGCTTCCGCACGGCGTCGACCCTCCGGCATCCCGCCCGGGCCTCTTGCGAGAGCAAGTCGCGGAACGGCTCGGACATGAGCAGCGGCACGCCGTACCCCTTCGTCGCCCCCTCCAGCGCCTCGGACATGTTCACGTGCGGGCTGATGTACGACGCGTCGATCTTCTTCGACGAGCCGATGGCCCCCTCAATGGCCCAGCCGAAGTGCAGCCCGCACCCGATGCGGCACTTGTACCCCGGCATCCGCTCGTAGAGCGCGCTCAGCGCGCGGGGGGAGAACTTGCACAAGAAGTCCTCGTGTCGGACCATCTCGATCATGGTCTTGACGAAGGAGTACAGGGCCTTGTCGGCGGCGTAATCGTGATCCTCCGGGTCGCCGCTCGCCAACTTGTCCTTCCCGACCTTCCACGTGAGCAGGAACGCGTCCCCGATGTTCTTGTTCGCGGCGCCGTCGCACTGGACGACGATCGAGTGCAACACGTGCGCGATGCGGTTGACGAAGAGCATGACCTCCTCCTGGAGGCACTCGGTGGTGTCCGTGAACTGCCGCACGTCGCAGAATCCGAAGATGGAGTGGATCTTCCGCCCGTTCCCCAGCAGGTTCATGGCGTCGGCGGTCCCGTGGGCGACGTTGAGGTTCTTCCCGATGATGTCGGCCCCGGCCTCGCCGAATCCCACGCGCATGAGCCCGGCGATCTTGGAGATGGTCCGGATCAGGAGCGTGGTCTCCATGCCGTCGTCCTTCCTATGCTTGTCGTCGATCTTGAGCGATAGGTTGTTCCCCAGCGGGTTCTCGCTGATCTCTCGCACGAGCTGGATCATGTGCTCGATCGGGACGATGACGAGGTTCCGCACGTCCTTGGTGAAGGAGACCATGCCGAGGCCCAGGAGGACGATGACGAAGCTGGTGAGGAGGATTCCCAGGAGGGCCTCCTCTCGGACCCGTCCGGACGCGTCGAAGACGGCCGTCATGGACCGGACGTAATCGTCGTCGCCGATCGTGAAGACGTCCAGCTCCTCGACCCTCAGGTCTTGGATCCTCGCCCGATCGGGGGGTATTATCGCGTCGTTCGGCAGCCCGTCCTCGAAGCCGTTGTACGCGATGTCGATGCAGTCCGTCTCGCGGACGAGCAAGTCCTCCGAGAACTCCCACCGCTCCAGCTCGCCCGGATCGATCCCGTCCGCCATGAGCTTCCTCTGCTCGAACGCCATCTTCATCGAGAACTCGTTGAAGTAATCCACCTCGTCGGCCTGCAACAGCGGGATGCCCAGGAGCATGATCAATATCCCCACGATGACCTTCTTCGTGGTCCGATCCGACATCTCGGCCCCCACGTGGCTCTCGGGCGGGTGCGACGATTCGACGCCCTTCTCCCCGCCCGGTTCCCCCTCCCCCGCCGCCGCCGCCCTCTGCCTCGCCGAGAAGTACTTGTACAGCTTCGCCAGCCGCACCAGCCGGACCATCCGGATCACCTTCAGCTTGTTCGCCGCCCGCGCTCCCGCCACGGACGCCTTCCCGGCGATCGTCCCGTCGATCTCGTTCGCGACGTCTCCGTCCGCCCGCAGCAGCCACGGCATCTCGATCGCCATGCTGAACGTCGACACCAGATCCAGCCAGAAGTAGAAGCTCCCGGCCTTCGCGGCCTTGCCGACGCGACCGAGCCACGACCAGGAGCTCTTCCGGCATCGCCATCGATCTCGGGAGAGCAGCTCTCGCAGCGCGGGCAAGTCCGGCGTGACGAGGTAGTCGTCCCGGCACCAGCACAGGAGGGCGATCTCCGAGAGGAAGAGCGCGAAGGCCATCGTCGTCAGGGCGAGGAAGGCGCCGTCGGCCCCCGGGTCGAAGCCGAGGATGCGCACGTCGTCCCCGTACAGGGCGTACGTCGTGACGAGGGACATGAACGCGATGTTCGCCGTGGAGTCGACGAAGCGGTTGACGTCCTCCCGGGCCGCGTCGATCCGCGGCTTGGGGGACCGGGCGGAGGACTCCTCCCCCTCCTCCTCCTCGGACTCGTCGGGTCCTCCTCCTCCTCCCCCGGCCTCGGCCTTCCCCTCGCTCGCCTCGTCCTCCTTCGTCGCAGTCCCTCCTCCTCCCTCGGAGTCCATCTCGACGAGGGACTTCTTCGGTCCGTCCCCGACGTCGTCGTTCGTGGGGACGTCGTCGTCATCGTCGCGGGGACGGGGGCGGTGCGATCGCTTCGTCATGGAGCTCTCGACTGATCTGACGGACGAAGGCGAAGGCGCGCGATGGCGATGCAGCACGTCTCGTGCTCATGTCGCGACGAAACATTCGTATCCCGCCGTCGACGGCGGGCGGTCGCGCCCGGAGGCCAACGTCCGCCGGAATCCCTTTGAACCGAGGCCATCGTCGCGTTTTGCGGCGTTTTTTTTCCCGTCGTTGATTTGCCCGGCCGTTTGCCTTGCCGTCGGTTGCCGTCGCTGTTTTCGCCATGGTCTTGGGATTTTGCTTTTTTGCCGTCTTTTGGGGGGGAGTTTTCGAGGGCTCCTGCAAAGCCCTTTATTTTATCAGTCCCGAGTCAGTGCAGGTAACTAAACAAACCAAAAGTAGTTATTTTGATTCGCATTTAAAGTAATTTTATTTATTTGTGTCGTTTCGTCCTGAATTTTGCCCCCTAAAGCGCGACCTGTCCGCGTCGTCCCGTCCCCCGGCCGACCGCGTCGTCGCGGCGGCACTGGACGTACCGCTTCCCAGGGGAGGTGCCGGTGGCGATGTAGCGGAGTGATCGGCAAAGAGGGCGCCAGCCTATCGTCGCTCACGGGCGGACATTGGGCACAATCGGGCACCGATAAATCCGGGGGGTCACGACCAGGATCACGACTCCCTGCATACTACCTTCCCCTGCGTCGCACGCACGACTCTGAGAGTCTTCTGAAGGGATGCGAAC
>JALLPA010001119.1:0-12627 GCA_036939895.1 Thalassiosira exigua
TGTAGCATGGGCAGCCCTGGCTGCTCGGGTTACACGTGGAAGAGGCGAGGTACGATTGTACCCGTCAGCTAGGGTTCCAGCATAAGGAGGCAATTGACATATGGCCGACAACAATTGTTGTGCACCATCGGAGAGTGTTATACACTCTCTCCTTCTCCGCCTTTCATTTGTCTTGGCCTCCTTGCTTATCAGTATGGCCAAGGTTTGCTAAGCCGAGCTTGGAGTAGTAGTAGTAGTAGTAGTAGTTTTTTCTTGACCCAATCCCCACCTTCCATACGACTAAGTTCGATAGTCCCACAGCCCCCGAATTGAGGCAATCCGAGACTGGGGTTGGGGTAGGCCCCCAGGTAAGAGTTCAGCTTGATCTGCGTTTTTCAACGGTCCATTAGGGTCTAGCTTAGATAATGCCCGTCAGCTAAAACAAGATATCAAGGAAGCAACGTAAGTCTAGTGATCACACTAGAAGCTTTGTAAAATAACCCCGCACTGATCAATCATCGGGTAGATTCACTGTTACCATGTATTGAAACAAACCAGATTGGAGTCTTCTGACAACATACACTTTAATCCATGGTATTTGACATATTGCCAAAGCCGAAACACATTATTGAAAAAAATCCATCATATTTAGCCTTGCTGCGCAGGAAACTTTACTGACACCAATTCTTGTGTAATCATATGAATATGATATTTCCATTTTAGAATATGACGTGTTGTCAAATTATGTAATGTGGGTGCATACGGTACTTGGTCATGGATCGGCAAAAACAACTCTCTCTCTCTCTCTCTCTCTCTCTCTCTCTCTCTCTCTCTCTCTCTCTCTCCCTCTCTCTCTATCTCTTGCTAGGTACATACGTAACTAAATCAACAGCTAGAGTTGGGCTGAAGTTCCACCCCGATTTCACCCCCGTGAACTGAACTCCATCGTTCACAAATGTCAAAGTGGAGTACCATTCATCGTCTAATGGAGAATGGTATGCTGCAATCAGTGTCAACATAGGTGGCAATTTGACCGTGCTATGGTGGGGGAACTAAAGGGCGTTGGTAATTGTCTCTTTGCCGATTTGATTGGTCTATTTTACCTAGAGTAGGTAAAACCACCTGCAACCGACAACCACAACACACGCAATTGACGACACGCCACGTGTGAGAGAGGAAACTATTGAGACCATGACATCTGTGCTGCATTGGTGTCCTCATGTGTCCTAATGTGGCTCCCTTGATTTCCGTCGCTGGAGGCTCAAAAGCCGAATACCTCGTCTATCCGTACTCCGTGGCGAAAAGTGAGGGAGGACTACAGGGCTGTGAAAAGCCTACAAACGTAGGCATGACATAAAATAAGATACGATTTGATGATAGCATCATGTCTTTTGCTTTAAATATCGTAGCCAGTTTAGACAGGGACGCCGTGCCGTGTCGCCCGGGCCTTTACTATCTAAAATTATGGGCTGAACGTTGTCGGAAAGTCCGTGCGGCCTTGTTGGTTGGACTTATTGGCTCTGAAAAATTCGACGCGTCGTTTCGATCTTCTGCCAACAGGCCGGAAATGTCTTTATTATAGGAGTTAAATCCCATAATTTTTGGCGGAACCACAACACCAACCACCCAGAAATGCGCGCTAACGATATGATTGTCGGGGACGGTGGAGGGTCACAATAGACAATGCTATGGCTCTATTTCTGGGTGATCGGCTATGGCCGTCGTCAACTTAGAAAACTCAATTACACTATAGTACCCAAAATGATGATGATATGTTAAGTAAAATAACTTTCAACAAAACAGGTGCTACAATGTACAATCTCGTTTGTAGAAAATAGATCCATGCAAAATTCGTTTTGTAGATATTTCAGGACGCTACAAGTTCTTACTCTACGTGCATCCGTACCAAAGAACGCATTACCTGGGATGACAACGTGTCTCATGCTTACATGTAGATTTAGTGATTGTACAATACAAGTTGGAAATCAAATGATGTTGTATGCATTCATCCTGATTTTTGCACCAATAAATGAAAGAATCAAAAGTTATATTTGTAAAGACATTATGTTTTTGTTAATTGAAGGGTGCTCGAATAGATTCATTAATCTTAACCACACAAAGAATATTTTGACAGGAAGCATCTGGGTATGAGGTTCAAAAGAGGCTCATAGATGACAACATACCATCGTCACCAAAAACCAGCCCCAAGGAGAAACCGATGCCACTTTTACCAAGGACAATCATTCATAATAATAATAATAATAATCCTACTAAGGGGTTACTCTATGCGCTCTACGGCAGGCACCACGCATCGTGTTGCCATGGACGCAGAGGCGTGCCGAGGCTTGGGTAGAATGGCAGCGGCAGCGGCAGCGGCAGCGGCGGCGGCAGAATTGGGCGCAGTTCGGGTTCGGGTGTGGGGGTCGGTGGTGGTGACCCCTGGGCGTAACCCGGTGGTGGGCACGGGGTACGTACACGGGTGGGGGAGGGTGGGGGCGTGAGTGGAGGTGGGGCTGGCATGGATCCGAGTGGTGGCATTTTTGGGGAGAGGGCAGTCCGGAATAGCATCGCTAGGTGGCGGAAGCACTCTGTGGTTAGCCTGTTGGAGCATCTGGTCGTCGCGGTCGACGACGTCAGTGGGGGAGCCGGCTCGTGCGAGGGCTGGATTATGTGCGGTGGGCGCCGGGGGAGGGCGCTCATAATCGTCATCCTCGGGGTCGGTTGGTGGGACCAGGTTACCTTTGATGGCGTCGCGGAGGTGATAGGAGCAAGCGTTCACCATGACTAGGCCGAACTTCTGGAGGAGGTACTCTTTCGGGGTGGGGCACGTGTATGAGTGCCCATAGAAGTGGTCATTCTTAGCCCGACTGGCTCTCCATCGCGTCGTGGCTTGCTGGACGACTCCGCTGGGGCAGGGATGAGTGGTCATCCGCGCGTGCATGAGCTTCGCGTTCGGGTGTCTTCGTTGGAAGGTTTTCTGGGTCAAGCTTGATGTAATCTTGGTTCCAAACCAGAAGTGGTCGAACATGGGACCCCAAGCGCAGAGGGGGCTTATCGCGGCTGGGATCAAGTCCTGATCTGAACGGAGCAGCTCACCGATGATCTCGTCACCGTTGAGCGAGTTGTTGTTTCGGCTGTCACATACCCCATCTCGCAGGAGCTTCTTGCGTTCCTTGTCCAGCAGATGCTTTACGGCGAGGGCCGGCTTGTTGCTTGGGGAAGCAGCATCTGTCTGGGAAGGAGGCAAGGAGCCTGTGGGGGGGGGATGATGACGAAGTCGAAACCTATCCGTGTGAAGGGGATGGTAGGTGTGTCCGGATCGGACAATGATGGTGAAGAGCGGAAGGTCTGGTCATGGGGCCTGAGCTTGGAGAGGGTGGGGACGGTTTTCTTCAGTTCGATCTGCATCTTGGCCCCGGGGCTTATGATCCCCGCCTCGCAGAGGATGACGCGGGCAGGCTCCGCAGTCCAGCTCCTGATGCGGTCGTGCATCGGCCTCTTGGAGACGCGACGGCAGCTGAAGGGGTGCATCCCATGGACGTCGATTACAAGTTAAATACTAGCTTTCGACAAGTGTGATACGCCAATTTACGCATTTTACGGGTCTCTTTGAGGCGAAAGTTAGCCATGATCGCGTCTGACTCGTCGAATTCAAAGTTGGGTCCTGAAACTAGATCATTCGAACCGAAGATATCCCGCTCCACCCTCCCCGAAGGTCCTTTTTTTGTTCCCGTTCGTCACTACGAAGTCATTAATTTTTATTTTTTCTCGCCGAAAAAAGGCTTGTCGAGCTTTTGACAAAAAGGGACAACACGCTAACTATTCCCGTGTTAAATCGATTTACGTCTTTTGGATTTGCCAAGTCAGACCCGAATCAGTGTTGATACACACACTCCGAACGGCGACACGCGTCAAACCGTCGCGGACCCACAATCTCATCCCACAATCAATGACATCGGTCATTGGGCCAACCCGAGAGCGGCACGAAAGGCCGTTGGCGTCGCTCGCCGGGCAAAGAGAGGTGGAGGCCGACGGCAGGGAGGACGAGAAGGGTCTGTCCACGGCCTCCGACAAGCGTCCTAGTCTCGATGTACGCCAAAGACCTGTGTGACGACCTCGCACGCCGGAACGGAGGCATATTGGATCGGAGCAACGCGAACTGAGAAGGAGGAGAAAAGGTCGGGACGGAGGGTCGTGCCTCAGCTCGAGCGCGCGTTTGCTGGCCTTGAAAAGCCTTGACGAGAAGAACTAGGCCTTTTGTTTGCCGCGAGCGCCATCGTCGAGACCAAGCTGACGCAACGGACCCTCCAAGCGCCAGTCCCAGCGCGGCGCCCAGCGCGACGAAAGAAGGGTTACTGGAGAGACACTTCCCGTGACAATGAAAGGCTAAAATTATGTGCATAACACATATTGAGGGTAATGCAAACGTTGGATGGATCTAGGATGAAACTGAAGTTCTCTATCAAACTTGACTGACAAGCAAATAACAGGAAAAGACCACAGAAAAACGAGATAACTACAGTTAAGTACCTCCAAGTATACCCCAAAGGTGGTGTAAATTTTTAGCCAGTGTGGATCTAGCCATGCTTCCCGCAATTTTGGGGGGATAAAAGCCCTGGGATTGCACAAGTTCCTACGTAGGTAGGTATGTATGTACTATGCACAGAGTCAACAAGTACAATAAAGCAAGGGGCGTGGTATGACAATCCAAGCTTCGGTAGAAGATTAGAGCTGTTTTTCGGGGGAGTTTGAAGGCGGCACCCGTCAAGTTTTCGTCATCACATTCTTGTTCACAGACCCGCAAAGATTTGGCGATGAAAATTTGCGAAAAGATTCTGTTTCAACGGCCGTGCGTGGGGCGGTGTAAATTGTTTCACAACAACCGCAAGCAAAAAAAATACTTAGCGAAAAAAATATAGCCAAAAGCACTAGATACTTTACCGTAGAAATCTAAACGATCCCAACAATCGGTGACACGGCCCGCCGTGCGCCGGCGCCCGCCGGCCACCGGCCAGCCTCAGCGTTGCATTGCGCGCCCGCGAAGGCGATCAGAACCTATCAGCTCCTATCAGAACGATCGAATTCAAAATTCGAACCATGGCGATGACGCCCATAGGTGGGCTTTTGCCTTCCAGCCGGCGGCGGCGGTGGGGGGATCAGCTGCCGGTCGTGCACGCACCGTGTGATGCGTGGGTGCACGGGCGCTGAGGCGGCACGCGACCACCTCGTTGAGGCCAGCCGAGTTCGTCTTCGACCTCAGCACGACGCTTTGATTGCAACATTGCAACCAATGCTAGGAGGTCATGCCCCCCCATCAATCTACCACCCAACCAACATTCCGAGGGATACATTCAATTCAAATTACTGTCTTAGGACATTAGAGAGATTAATAGTCAGTCAACAGCGCCTCCACCGCGCCAGCCGCCCGCGGCGCAGCCACGCACACTACTTTTTATAGGGCTTTCGGTCACTTTCAACCTACCTTTTTTTGTTGACCTTCTGAAAATTTCACATGGCGAATGCGAATGAACTGAGACACTGTTTTGATTGAATGTGACGGCGTAAAAGGTGGACACGAACCTGTTTTTGACTATTCCAAAATTGGAACGTTCCGGAAATTGAACAGAAATTCCGTATATCATGAGTCTTGATTGGTGTGCAACAGTTCAAAAATTAATCATTTGTCTCACAACTTCTTCCTCCTCTCCTCTGCTGGGATTGGTATTATGGAGCAGAGGAATTTCCTCTACTTTTGCTGGCACATGAAAGGGCTTCTCTTCCCCTGGATATCCGCTCAGTGGCTTTAAAATTGAAGGGAATGGTTGGATTCAAATCAAAATGCCAGTTTTTCAACAACCTGCCGAAATTGAAGACTTTCCCAGCCGGGATCGATCTTGGGGGCAGAGGAATGACCTCTGCTTTCAAAGGTGCATGGGAGGGCGCTCCATCCCCTGGAAAATCGCTCAGTGGCTTTGAAAATGGGGGGAATGGCTGGCATTCAAATCAAAATGATATTTGTTCAACAAACTGCTGAAATTGATTACTTTTCCCTACAGAGATAGGTTTTGAGGAGCAGAGGAATGCCCCTTGCTTTCATCAGATGAGGGGAGGGGTCCATATTCCCTGGAAATCCGCTGGGCTCCTTGTTTATTTGAAGGAATGGCTTCATATATGCAAAAACAACAATCTACTGGAGTTGCTGGGTGAAATGTATGGCTCTTTTTATGTAAAAGAATAATCAAAGGCATACTAATACTTTTAGAGCTTCCTCGTTAACGTCAACCCAACTTCACTGAGAGGCGCTTCATCTTTCAAAACTCTCCGGCGTATCAGCCAGAAAGGAGCTTCCTCATGACAAATACTGGTGAGCCATTGACAATTCTCATTCACTGTCCAACATTGAATGAATGTTGGCTAGATTCTCTGGATGTTACAGTTCCAAAACCTTGCATGTTCATCTGACCATCCTTCCTCTACCAACATCTTGTACCCTTGCCACTAATAGATCTCACAAACCCCGTACCTTAAGCATGTCTGCCCCGACGACGGCTCTACTTGTTCTGCACACATAGCACTTATATTTTTGATCCAAGTGGAACGACTTTTGGCAGTCTTTGCAGCACATCAAGCAACCACAGCTGGTGTTGATGATACAGCTTGGTTTTTCCGGACAAATTGTACACATTGCCCTGTTGTTGCCTTATGCTCTGGTTGCAGCAGCCCTTCTTGCGAGGTTCAGTTGTCCACGCAATTTGATATTTTCGGCCACATGAGAACGCTGCCGGGCCCACAATTCACGCGTACGACGGTCCTTGTGGCCAACGATTCGTATCAGCCTCTTCTTGTCTTCGTGGAGGAGTTCTCTTCCAGCACCATTCTGTAGGGCCTGTTCTTTGTGCCATTTGTTTTTATGTTTCAATCTATCGTGTTTAGCCTTGAGTTGATCCAGCTCTATCTGAGCGTGTCCCAACTCATCGCCACGTTCCACATTTTCAAGTTTGATAGGCGTCGCGTCTTCGTCTTCCGTGTCACTATCATAGAACTCCAATAGCCTTGATCGCGGTAGGACTATACATATGGTTAGGATAGAGAAAAGGAGGCTCAACGAGCAGACACTTGTACGATAAATAATGGCAAATAAGTTTGTGCATGAATGGTACCGAAGCTTGTCGCTGCTGCGCTTGAATTTTAGCTGGCCTTGGCATCCAGAGGGAGGTACAAGGTGTTTAGGGGGGATTAGATTGGAGCTACCTATTTCACTGTATTATTGAATGCACAAAATGTGACATTTGACTTCGTCGGCTTCTGGGGGCGAACAGTCCCCGATAATGACGATTTGGATGAAACGCATTCGCCTCTTGTCTTTCGGCGATTGGGGATGCAATTGCTTTTTTTGTCGTTCGGGGTCAACGACAGGGCGAAAGGTGGTGTTTTTGGCGATGAGAAAGAGACAGTTTCCCTACCTACGTCGTCCCGGTTGGATGCCTGGAGTTATGCTAGAGATGAGACCAAGGGAAGACTTCAAAACCTGCCGGCCATCACGAACGCTTATGCCTTTCCAGAACGAAGTGGCGCTTGCTGTTGTTGCTGTTTGCGTAAGTTGGGTCAACATTGCTTTTGCACAATTGTAGACGAAGAAGCAGACAATTCACGGCAAAAGCTCTACCTCATTCAGGTTTAGTCGAGTTAGCACGATCGGCGACGAGAAGGCGCACTATACAGCAGTCGGTTCTCTCTCTCTGTGTTCGCGTTCTTCGACTCCGAGGATGCCCGCGCACCCCACAGCGCCGTCTCGTTCGCCGTTCGTTTTCGGTCTTCCTATCTTCTAATACATGATGCAAAAATCGGTCGGGGGCTTCCGGCTTTCCACGCCGTGACCTTCAATATTTGGTGGCTCGGATAACGGCGGAGAGGGCGAGACGAGCACGCAGATCCCATCGCCTGAGATGTATGGTATAAGACGCGAGCCTCGCCCGGCGATGCCTTCGATTCTTCCCCCCCCCCCCACTTCGCCGCTCGACGTCCGAGGCCGAAGCGAAGCCCGGGCCCACCTGCAAATAATCCCATCAGCCCCCGCAAATAATTTGGTCTCGCAAAACCACCCCTCACGCGTGCATGGGCACCACGGGGATCGACCGCCCAAACGCCGCGTCCTTGCACGACCGTGCCGCCCTCCGGCACTCCACGGACACCCCGTGCTCCTTGAGGATGGCCTTGAGGGTCGCCACCGCGAGCGGCAGCGGGATCGAGGGCGCTCCCTTGACGGATGTGTCGGCTGCCTCCTCTTCCTCCTCCTCGTCGGCGATGGCCTGGGGCCGGTTCGCCTGCTCCACCGCAGGCTGCGCGTCCGAGATGGCCGCGACGAGGCGATCGGCGACCATCTCGTGCAGGTCTCGCGGGAGGGTGGACAGGGAGTCCTCGATGCGCTTCATCACCCGCGGGTCGGGCTTGTTCGGGTTTTCGTCGTCGTCGCTTTCGTCCTCGGTCACATTCAGCTCTTCCTCCTTCGTCGCGTTCAGCTCTTCCTCCTCCAGGCCGGGCACGATTCCGTCTTCGGTAGCGAACGCTTGGAAGAGGTCGTCCACGAACGTGTCGTCGGAAGGGACGGGAGACGGCGCGGGCGACGATCCGGAGCTCATGGGCAAGTCGGGCAGCGGCTCGCCCAGATCCATCATCGAGTCCGCCACCGCCAGGTCCGAGGACGACGGGTTCCAGTCGGGCAAGGCGGGGAGGTCCGATGCCGCCGGGGCCGGGTCCACCGCCGCCGTGACGGCTTCTTCCATCTTCTTCCTCTTGCTGCCCGGCGCCGCCCCGACCGCCCCGGGGGACACCACGGGCGAGTACGACGCCTCCTCGTCCTTGACCGAGACCTTCTTCACGAGGTCGGTCAGGTCGTCGATGTTCTTGGTCATGGACGCGATGCGCTCCTTGAGCTCCTTCATCTCCGTCTTGAGGTGGGTCACCTCCTCCTTCTTCTCGACTGCGACCTTGGGGTTGAGAGGCAGCACCGATGCCGAGCTCATGGGAGCGCTGGGCACGACCCCCGCCCGAGGAGGGAGGGGCTTGTGGGCCGCCGCGGCGGAGGACGCGCTCGGGGTGCGCTTGATCTCGATGAGGAGGTCCCGTCGTCCCTTGCGGAACTTGTCGTGGCGGAACCTCCAATACTTGGACGTCTCGGCCTCGAGCTTGTGGTCGATGCGGAGGGAGTTGGAGAACTTGACCTTGCGGAAGCCGTAGAAGTTGAGCTGCGGGGTGCGCGAAGGTGGAAGGTGTGAGTTGGATTGCATCGACGTCCCAAGCCAAATAAGTTGCTCCGATTCCAAGGAGGCATATTGTCGGTTTATGCCCTCCTGAACGCGCACATGGTCAATTGTGGCGCGTATGCCCTCCTGAACGCACATCAGATGCACCCAAATTTCATCACGGTCCGACTCAGTCCGAAAATAAAAGACACATCCAACTGGGGGCCAGACACGCTACACCATCGCGCCATGCACATTTTCCAGGGAGGCCTGATGTCAGATGCGGCGTATGCCCTCTTGAACGCACATCAGATGCAACCGAACACATCCAACTGGGGGCCAGACACGCTGCACCATCGCGCCATTCACATAATTTTTCAGGTGGTCGCCCTCAGGCTTGGATGAAATTCTTACACCAGTGCCTCTTCAGTCCACTTAAGCTCGGCCCCCATGACGAAGGAACACAGCCGCATTCTATTCCTCCACGTGCTCTTGAGGAAGGGGATTAGAGCATTTGACCGCACACAATGCATGGCATCTAACGATATCATTTCAGGCTGACCCCCTCGCCCCCCTTTCAGTCCATCAAGCGCGAAAACCCTATGTGCCCCCACGCTCTAGCAAGCCCCCCCCCCCCCCCCCAGGGGGGAATAGATTCTGAATGCGCACCCCTCGCTATCATCGATCCGAAATTCACGCAGTCCTNCGAAATTCACGCAGTCCTCAAATAATGCTATCCTGGGCACGCCCATTCAAGTTTCCGCCGAACGCGCTCACCTGTCTTACGAAGGAGGAGAACTTGTTGTGCTTGAAGAACTGGGGTATGACGACGGTCTCGAACTTCGACGGGTCCTTGACGACGAAGGTCGATCCGTCCTCGGACCATCCGCAGATCGTGGGGTCGCACGTGTCGATCATGTGGTACGCCTCTGAAGGAGGGTGCGACGAGGCGCGGCGTTGCGAGGAACGGAAAGGAAAGAAAAACCGTGAGTGCCTGGCGAACAAAAGAAGCCGTGCCCCACCAAACGATAGGTTTCCTAGGGCAATCTCCCCCAATCCGCAAGACGACGCTTCCTGCGAACCCGAACAATATTTGCCGCGGCATCGGATGCATATTCTCGGTCGAGCTGGAAGATGATCGCCTCAACTGCCGCCTGAATCTTGCCCTCCGAGCCACCCAAGCCCGCGGGACCGATGCCTCCAAATGTCGCGTCCCAAAACAATCCCCCCCCAAGCCAAGCAGAAATGGTCAATGTTGGCCGATCCCGACTCGACTCCACCCCCAAACAACAGCGTCCTGCGTTCGTTCTCGCACGGCCAAGGGGAAGGGCGAAAAATATTTTCGGCCGCCGAAATATCCGGCGTTGCCGCCGCCGCGGAGGCCGCGAATAGTGCGTCCGCCTCCCGCCCTCCCCCGCGGGCGCTCTCGGCTCCCCTCGAACCGCCTCGGAGCTCCGGAGGAGCCGCGGGAGGGAGCCCGCTCGTCCGGCTCCTTCGCGTCGTCGGATCGCGGACCCCCCTCCGTAGGACCGTACCGATTCCTACGCGGGCGGGAGCCGCCGTCCGCCGCCGCGGAGTCGCGCCCGCGGCCCGCTTCGGATCCGGCGGCGCCGCGGCGGCGTTCCGTCCGGTTTCGATTCCGACTCCCTTCTCGGGCGGCGCGGGGGGGGGGGAGGGGGCGCTCGGGCGCCGTCGATGCGGCGCGAACGACGCGGCGCGAACAGCGGCGCGCGTGACTCACTCTGCAAGAAGATGGGGACGTCGCCGGTCCGCTGGGTTCCGGATCCGGATCCGGCGGGGCCGGAGGCGGAGGCGGAGGCGCTCGCGGCCGGGCGGACCGGCGCGGAGGCGGAGGAAGGGACGGGGAGGGGTCGCCGGCTCGCCGCCGCGGCGGCGGCCGAAGGCGCCGCCGACCCGCGCGACGCGGGCGCCGGAAGCCGGGCGGGGGCGCGGACGGGAGGGGCGCGGACGGGAGCGCGGGCGGGGGCGACCGCGGCCATGATGGTCGTGGGGTGGAGGGCGGCGACGGGAGGCGAGGAACGGAGGGCGAAGGGAGGAGGGGGGAAGGGGAGGAGGGCGGAGCGACGGCGGGGACGATCGGTCAGAGGGTCGGTCGGCGGAGGCAATGATGGCAACGGCAATGTTGACCGTGACAATGGGAACGTTAGGGTTTTCTTTGAGGAATTTTAGGGGGCGTTTTGATGTCATTTAGTCCTTTTTAACTTGGGCTTGGCGACGATTTATTACCGAAAGAATGAATTTCACGATGTTGTTCGGACTGCTTTGGTACCAATAAGTTATGTTTCGAGTCGTTTCGAGTCCAAACGAATATTGTCGAATATAGTCGTCGGACGCGTCGTTGGCGCCGACTTGAAACGTCGCGGCCTCGACCGATGGAGTTCGCGCCCTACCCGACCAACCCGTCTTTGGGAGGCGAAGGCTGTGCGATGTGGAGTGTACACTTTCTTTGTCGGTAATCTATATCGCCTATTTTATTTTGTCGCGATGATGCAATGAATATTATGCCACGAATGAATCCATATATTTGTCGCCGTAAAATTTAATCAGCGAGTCCATCGTGGATCCGCGACTCTGCGCGATCCGGGACCCGTTTGGCCGAATGAAATTTTGCTCGCGCCGTTTCGGTCTTGCCACCTAGCGGCCAGCGGGGCGTTCCTCCACTTCAGGACGCGGCCGTGTTCGAGGTTCGAATAATTTCTGAACGTTATCAGACGACGCGTTGTTCGGTGTTTTCCACTAATTGTATTTAAAAAACGCAAAAATAATATTTTGTGCGTTTCAGATTTTTTTGAAAATGGAGAAACTTTCGGTAACATTCGCGGAGCCTTTAGTGGATGAGACGGCGACGAGGAGGTGCGCGGCCACCACCGTCGGTCCCGGGCGTCTTCGCTCTTTCAGTCGTGGCGTGTTTTTTGGTTGTCGGTTTAGAGACACGAGGTTGGCGATTCTATGTGGTATTTTCCAACGAAGTGAGAGACGAAGTCTCTCGCTTTGAGCCGCAGCAGTTGCCGCACGTGCGACTATCGAGACGAAGGGAGACATCACTAATCTCTCAACTCTCAACGAAAAAATGAGATCGAAACTTTTCTGGGCCATGCCACTCGAACAATTTGTAGATTGGCATCTGATGATTGCTCGTCCTGGGGGAAACCTAGTTTACTGGCGGTTGAGTGAATATTAGTCAAACGTTCACCCCGCACGATGTGTCATTTTTTCGGTGCGAAAAAATTCTGCTTCGACATGTGAATCGCGCAGCGCGCGTGAGCGCACGCAGATCCTATCTATCATCGAGAACAGTGTGGAACACGTCGCGGGGCCAAGTCGGACTACAATGGATGGTAGGGTTTTGCCATAGACTGGGATGTGCACCTCCCCTCCTGCCATC
>JALLPA010001120.1:0-11844 GCA_036939895.1 Thalassiosira exigua
AACCTAGTAGACGATGTTACGGCGATTTGCTGTTTAGTCTGCGCCTAGGGTTTGATTGACGTCCCATGGACGGCACTGCCTCTACCCGCCATAGCGGGTCTAGCATGGGAGGCTACAAGTAGTGCTATTTTTAGATAAAGATAACTGTAATTATTATTTTTTACCCAATACCCAATTCATATCTTTTTATGTCCTCCAGATATCGGCAGCCATTCTTCCCCGTCTTGCAACCCACCGCATCAGCTTGGTAGCAGAGGTCGCTGGCTATCAATCCGTGTGCAGGGGGAGACACCGGGAGTGCCATTAGGGCCGCTACGGACGCCAACGCTATAGACGCCATCTTCCCTTTCCCTCTTGTGTCGTCGGTGGTTTGTATTGTTGTTCGTTCGTTCGGCGGTCCACTACTGACAAATACTGAAAATGTTCTATGAATGTACTGTCCAATTTTTGTACTCACTCCCAAACTAGTTTTTATAGACGCATTTAGCTACAGTATAAAGTTGACACCAATAAATTCCAATTTGCCTCCAACAAACTTGCTTCCACCAAAAAATCTACATGGAAAATACATTTTCCAGCCACTGAAAGCGCGCCCTACTAGTCGCCATCCGTGTCAGCCCGTCATTCATTTTCTCTGGTGGTGCCTGACGTGGCCCCGAACAACCCTGGCTGCTCCAGCCCAAATCACCCCACCACTTTCGCTGGCCCGTCACCAAAGCTCTACTGACTGCCCATAATCCGTGATGACAGATTCATGATCCGTGGCGATGGATTCACGGAAGACCCACCGAGGTTGTGGGTCACTTGGAGGGCCTTTGGCAACGCAGGAGAAGGGAACCCACACAGCCGGAAAATGCTGCTGCACCCCCTCGGAGTCGGAGCGGACACCCTGACCTAAGGAAGCCACCAAGTGCAACGGAGGACTTGAATGGCATCGGTAAGGACGGGGCCAGATATGTAGGCTGGAGCGGATGCGGCGTCGGCTAGAACAGGGCCAGATGGAGGCTGAGATGAGTGATTGCGTCCGCTGGAGACTGCGCAGATGATGGAGACTACCCCGGAGGTTGATTATTGCATATATCACCCCTACTCTCATGTTGGCGGCCTGACTGCACTACGGTTGGGCCGCAAACCTTCTATGGCGCCAGCTGCCCGCATTGAGGCGTAGCGCAAGGCCCCTTCACCCCCCTCCCACAGAGCTAGCGTGAGAACCACGCCCCCTGGTTCCTTCCTCCCACACTCATTCCGCCTGACCATGGGAAACATCATCCACCTCGACACGGATGGGGGGTTTGGGGGCAAAGGAGGATGTGGAGGCGTTTGCTCGCCAATGCAGCCGGCACCAGTCTCGCTTTCTTCTCCTTGTGTCTGGGCAGACAGTCTCGGGTGCACGTCTGCTTGACACGTCGTCGGGGCCAGGGGGAAGGTGATGTTCCCAAGGCACCGTGGGATCAGGGCGCGCAGGATTGAGCATTGGCTTGAGGACATAGCGCTCTTCGTCGTTCAGGGCAAGACCAGCGTTTCAGACGCCTTGGCCCCTCTCCCGCGGGAGTTGTTTGTCCGCCATGCGCCCATTCCCGAGATGAGCACCGGGCTCCGTGTACTTCACAGTGATTATCGATACGAGGCCGACAAGGAGCGCCACCAAAACCTCATGCGGGACGAGTGATGAGCTTCTCCGCCCTACCATTTGGGAGCTCGACCCTGTCAGTACCTGCCTCGTGCCACTGCAGCAGCCATCCACGGCTGCATGTCCGCCAGGTTCGTCCCGTGTCTTCCCCTGGACGCAGACGCAGCTGACCTGAAGGCCAGAAACCTGTCATCGCTGTCCCCCGGCGGCGTCCCAGTGCCGAACTGCACCCAATCCGGGGGTCCGGCTCCTCGGCGCCACCAACTCCCCCTATCCCACGGAAAATATCTTCCCCCTGCGCGTCACCGGCCTGAAGCTGGGTCCATGCTGCTGGCCCACGCCACCCAATCGCTGCGCTGGCGACCTGCTGGAGAATGCCCCACTAGCACCTACCTCACGCAACTGTAGCATGGCCATAGGGGGCAGTGATAGCCCCGGACTTCTCGCCGGTGGTCGCGGTCAGAGACCTGTCAACCCCCGCCAGGCAGACAAACGTCGCCTGTCCAAAGCCAAATCCACCAAAGCGCCACCCCCCCCTGCCCCCTGCAACCCCCCGCAGACCCTCCCATCCAACGGCTGCACGAGGACCTGACACCTGTGCGCTACGCAAGGCCCACCGTCCCGTCGAACACAGAATTGCCCCCCCATCTGAACCGCCCGTAGTCCCGCCTTCCCCACTGCCGTGCTGCGCCAGCGCACTCCCCACGCCCGGCTGGCATCCAATAGTCGAATGCGCGGTTCGCCATCGCCGTCACTGACACCAACTAAATACGTCTCACCTACCCGAGCGTGCGCGTCATCGCCGACCCGAAGCCGACTCCATGCTAAAGTCCCGCCGAAGCCAAAGCAGCCCCCTACCCGCTCCCCGCATTCACCAACTGCCGCCATCCTGCCCACCCAATCAACTGCGCTGCAACAGCGCCCAGAGCTGACCCATCCCAAGCCGCCCGACCGATCCACCACCAAACACAACGCCGCGTCGCCGTCGTCACCACACCTCGGGTCTGCCACGGCGGGTCCAACGTGATGCTGCCCCGCGGGGCTGCGTGCTGTCACTGTTCTGCACGGTCACTTTCGTTAGTTTTTTGCTTGAACCGTTTGGAACCGTTTTTCCTTTTGCTGTTGGGTGTTTGATGCAAATATTCAAGCTTAAATAGGGCCGAAACTGGATCGGCTTGTAATCGCCGGCAAATATGAACATTTGTTTCTGTAAAAAATAGTGGAACTAGTATTTTCTACGTAATCCATTTTTTTAGAGAAAATTGAGAAGAGGAAAAATGAAATTCATATCATTACATTTTTCAGGTACGAAAACATCATGTTTTAGCACATTTTTTTTGCGACTTCTTTCTGGTGATAAATTATCGCCAGGATTTATTTTTTATAGTAGGAAAATGCTGGGATTAATACCAAAAGTCTATTCTCTGATCGATATGATTAGCATAAATTTTGGAATTATATCCTACCTATGGCACAGTTGAAATTTATTTTCTCTCATTATGTAATTTTCTTCCTTTCATTTTCAGGTGATTTTTACCAGACCATTGCAGGAAATAGCGAGCTGGACCAACAAAATATCTAGCCATTTCTGCCTGAAATAGACAGGACAAAAAAGGGACAGTACATTTATTTGAATAATAAAGATATTATTTAAACATGTGTAATGACTAGGGTGGTGTGTTTTCAATGCATAATATGAATTCTGAGTTGATTTTTACCATAAGACTCATAACTTGCTCTGTGCAATGACTACGCATGCACTACAACCTGGTGGACATGAATGGCAACATGGCATCATAATATTATCTTAGCAGCAATACTTCGGTAATATGGCCACATGCTCTCCTTTCAAAACTCATGGTCTGACAACACATAAAAGATGATCAGTATAATATTAGAACGACTCGACTTGCTCTTATTCACCCAAAACACAATTCACATGATCATGACCAGACCTATCACTTGACGCTGATCAATTCTCAAAAGATACATTTTGAGGCTGCCACTCTTATCAGATGCACACTGCTCTTCTATTATCTCTCTTTCTCTTCTTCTCGTTCAATTCGGACCCTTTTCTTGGTTTGCTTTCGTCGAGAAGGCCGTTTTGATGTTGGCAGCGTTATCTCACGTCCTTCTCCTTCTAGCGATTTAGCATCAAACTCATCAAGTTCCCCAATCAAATATCGTTCTTTGGGGCTATTTTGTGGTGACAACCGGCTCTTCTTACAGCTAGGTCTTGGTGATTGTGAATTCCCAGTTGCTTTCTTACGCCGACTGTCATCTCTATGTTTCTTATTCGTAGATGATCCAGGCAAAGTTGACTTTTGTTTCGGAGAATGAGGCCTCGGAGACGATATAACAGACAGTTCGTTGAAACCTGCTGGCCTTGTGTTGATCTTCAACTGAGACTTTGTTTCGTTACAGCTACGGGAATATCTCACTCCTTCATTATGGCTTGAAGATTGTCCAACCTCTGGATCCATCTGGGACACGCCTGAAGATGAGTTCAGCTGGATGCCATTTGGATCAACGAACTCCTTTATATGCTGAAGAGTCATCCTATCTATTTCCTGCGTTGTAGATTATTCTTGTCAGTGGAAATCATAGCCATGCCTCTAGTGATCAAGTACACAAACAAACGAACTAACCTCAATCATCTGCTCCACTCTTTGAGTACCCGGGCCGTCTTTGGCTGTCTTGTTTCGCTGCCACCAACGGCGTGACTCTTCTGCTTTCGGTGCAATCCCTGAATTACTGTCAGTCGCATCATCGTGATCCTCTGCGGAAACATTAGGCTGGTCGCCAACATGATCCCCAACTGGTTCGCCCTCCATCGAGTCATCTGACTCGGAGGAAGGTCGAAAGAGCCGCCTCCACCATGGAGCGCGCGCCCTCCTCTGTTCTCCTGATTGCGTCGCTGTAGAATGTGGGGATGGCGGAACATTATTGTCAGGTTGTGTGGGATTTCTTTTACCCTCGTCTTCCATTTCATTCCCCTTTGAGCCACAAGATTGAAAACACAAAGTGATCATAAGTACGATGCTCCCAAATTTCACTTTCGAGCAATTGGACAGCATAGGCTTACCCGAACACTTTCGGAGTCTCCTGACTTGCACGAGGGCTTCTGAAGATCGCATACATCAGTAATGATGAGAATTGAAGCGCATGGAAGCTGATGTAAAAGAAAACGCGGAGACTTACCCCCAAACTGAAAGAGTAGTCACCGCACTTCGCTCCTTCACTATTCCCCTTCGACTCACAAGGCGGCTTGATCATTTTCACAGACACCAGGAATGATGAGTTTCAAGCTATACGGCATCTAATGAATGCAAGAGCATACACGAAACATACTTACCCCAAGATCAAAAGCGTCGCTGGAGCTCTGCCTTATTCGCCGGCGAGTCACAAATAAAATAGATGCAAAAGCGACAGAACAAACTACTGCAACTGCTACCAATGGTGCAAAAAGTGGATTTTTGCCATCCATGCTCTTGCCATTTCCTTCGGACTTGACTGCCTCTGCAATGACTAATGGCTCTATTGAGGTCTTCTGGCTAGCTGTTGCGACGATAAATATTTCAACATTTGTAGTTGATTGAAGTGAAGGGTCACTCGCCTTCGCCAAGAGGACAAGAAATTGAACAAGTCCATTTTCTGTCAGAGCGTGTGCTATGATTTCATCGACCTTCCCTGGTGAGGGGACAATATCTGTTCCAAACACGACGCTCCCATGAAGAATGAAATCTTCTATCTTTGTAGACCCTTCCTCTCCATCGAGTTGACCTTTTGATTCGCCTGATGACACCAAATTCAGGTTTAGTTTCGAAACTTGGTACTTGTTGGGCAATTCATACCGAAGCTGTTGATACAGATACGTGTGAAGACTATTCTCGAGCTCTTCACGATTGAGTGCGGGGAGATCGGCACTAGTAAACACAGACATAACCATTGCCGAGATGGGATCACCAGCTCGAGCAGTTGCGGGTAAAGCGGTGGGACTCGCTGTCTCTGCTACCGACATGGAATCCACAAATAATGATACATCAAGATCTTCTGTCAGTTGAATTGCAGGATCATTTGCTCCTTCGAGAAGAGCAAGGAAGCTAACCAGGCCACGCTCGGTCAAAGACTGCAGGACAATAGCATCAAGTTCATCCGCTGAGGGGACAAAGTTCATATTGAATTCCAGCTTTCCGGAAAGGAGGAACTTTTCCAACTTCAATTGCTGAGTCCTTCTAGAAAGACTACGCTGTGATCCGCGCAAAGTCACCAAATCCAAATCAAGCCCCGCAAATTGATACTTGTTCGGCAATTCTAGGCGGAATTGCTCAGACAGATACGTTTGGAGAATACTTTCAAGTTCATTATCGTCGATGTCCTCCTCATTTGAACTGGTGTAGACGTCCATTTCGTAAGTGGAAAGATACACAAATTGGGTTGGTGCACGTGTGGGAGCAATCGATTCGGTAGGGCTTGCTGTCGGGTTTGTCGATATGCTTGGATTCAAGCTCGGAGCGGACGTTGTAGGCGATATAGTAGGTAAACTTAGAACAAAAACACCAGTGTAAGAGCTGCGAACGCGAAGCACACTTCAACTTGGCATACTGTCTTACCTCGTCGGGTTCTTTGATGGAAACGATGATGGATCTGCGGTGGGCGTCTTTGATGGCCCACCACTTGGGGAGGCAGAAGGCTTCAAGCTTGGATACTGAGATGGTGCAGCTGTTGGTATGGACGAGGGGGCGATCGAAAGACTGGGTGTATCGCTCGGCTGCAAGCTCGGCACACTCGTAGCTGTGGGGACCATACTTGGTTGGCTGGATGGCGCTGCCGACATCGATGGCTGACTGCTGGGCTGAAGCGATGGCTGAGATGATGAACTCGGCGGCAAACTTGGTTGTAGAGTAGGCCAGATACTGAGAGTTGGATGGAGCGAGGGATGTCCGGATGGCGCACTCGAAGAGGAGGGAATCGTCGATGGCTCTCCACTTGGTTGGTTCGAGGGCTTCTGCGTCGGCCAATGGCTGATAGAGGGATTCATCGATGGCTGAGTAGAGGGAAGTGCGCTGATTGACGGGATTGCCGAAGGCGCGGACGAGGGCTTCGTTGACAGCGTCGGCTGATTGCTCGGTGCAGAACTTGGATATGACGAAGGAGTGCTAGTTGGATTGGCAGTCGGAGACCAGGTGGGGCTGTGCAAGAACCAATCATATCATGGTGAGAACGAGTACCACACAAGCCAATAACTTCGATCATTGGCTGGCTGACCTAAATGTGGGTGAGAATGTAGGCGAGAACGTTGGCTGGAAGGTCGGAGCGTTCGTTGGGGCATTAGACGGTTCTTCCGATGGCTGATATGTGGGTAGTTCAGAGGGCTGAGAGGAAGGTTGAGTCGATGGCTGACTGGATGGCCCGCTAGAAGGATGAGAGGAGGGCTCGTCAGATGGAGCTGCTGTTGGTGACAGCGTCGGATTCTCAGTCGGTTGGAAAGTTGGTAAGAAAGTTGGGCTGCGCGAGGGATGGCAAGATTGGTAGGTCAGAAAAGATGTCAGAATTCTAATGATCGAGTGCACACGACTTCTTCAACTTCTGGAAACTTTCCTGGACGTTGGTGAGAACGTAGGATTCTCAGTCGGCGAATGGGAGGGATTCAAAGATGGCTCTGAGGACGGCTGCATGCTGGGTTCACCAGATGGCAACATAGAAGGTTGGCCAGAGGGCTGTGAAGTCGGGCCCCTGGACACACTGGGGGCCATGGAGGGTTGGCTCGTAGGGGCCGCAGACACCGAGGGATGGAACGAAGGCTGGCTCGAAGGAGCCTCAGACACAGACGGAGGGTTACTCGGCTGCGAGCTCGGCACACCTGTAGCTGTAGGGACCATACTCGGCTGGCCGGATGGTGCTGCAGACACCGATGGTGGACTGCTGGGTAGAAGCGATGGCTGAGATGATGAACTCGGCGGCAAACTTGGCTGGAGAGTAGGCCAGATACTTATTGATGGATGGAGCGAGGGATGTCCGGATGGCGCACTTGTAATGGAGGGAATCGTCGATGGCTCTCCACTTGGTTGGTTCGAGGGCTTCTGCGTCGGCCAATGGCTGATAGAGGGATTCATCGATGGCTGAGTAGAGGGAAGTGCGCTGATTGACGGGATTGCCGAAGGCGCGGACGAGGGCTTCGTTGACAGCGTCGGCTGATTGCTCGGTGCAGAACTTGGATATGACGAAGGAGTGCTAGTTGGATTGGCAGTCGGAGACCAGGTGGGGCTGTGCAAGAACCAATCATATCATGGTGAGAACGAGTACCACACAAGCCAATAACTTCAATCATTGGCTGGCTGACCTAAATGAGGGTGAGAATGTAGGCGAGAATGTTGGCTGATATGTCGGAGCGGTTGAAGGAGCACTCGACGGTCCTTCCGAGGGCTGATATGTGGGTAGTTCAGAGGGCTGAGAGGAAGGTTGAATCGATGGCTGACTGGATGGCCCGCTAGAAGGATGAGAGGAGGGCTTGTCAGATGGAGCTGCTGTCGGTGACAGTGTTGGGCTCTCAGTCGGTTGGAAAGTTGGGAAGAATGTTGGGCTGAGATACGGTTGATAAGTCAGAGAAGATGTCAGAATTCAAATCGTGTGGCTATTTTCGCAAGACTCGAAACCAAAGGCATGGCCTCTTTCAGCGTCGGCAGTTGGTCCTCTTCGAGCCTTTTTTCCCTTTTGATCATGCCCTGCGCCAAAAGTGACAGTATAAGAAAATCACGAATGTTGTCGACTGACCTGAATGTCGGTGAGAAAGTAGGCGCCACCGACGGTGTATCAGATGGCGCCACCGACGGTGTATCAGATGGCACCACGGAAGGCAATAGACTTGGCAGGCTTGTTGGTTGAGCAGAAGGAAGGGACGATGGAGAAAACGTCGGCGCCTCGCTTGGTACTTCCGTATGTTGTAGTTCGAATGATATCGACCCCCTTAGGACCCTTGGAGAGTAGATATCGAAGTCGTTGCCCGAAAAGATGTCCGTCAACCCAACACCTTCATAAAATTCCAAATAGTTGTTGTCACTGTATGGTGATCCCTCTGAGGTTCCAATGTTATAAAGCAGCTTGTCATTCGGTGACCAGATGAAAAAGGACTGGTACTCATCAAACGGTACAGTCACATCGACACCCTGTAGATCCGTTGGATAATTCGCCCCCCTGAGATCCACTGTGCTGTTGTAAATGAGACCCCAACCGTTGGAATCGACCTCGTGCCCACTATACTTCCCACGCCTAGTATACACTTGAACTGGTTCCAAGGATACTCGTCCAGAGTAAACAGAGATCGCTGTGACAATCAACTTGTGACGTGCTTTCACATAAAACATGGACCCAGATGCACCAAACTCATTTCTATCTGTGCTCATCAACAAAGGGGCCCAGGATGGCGCAATTGACGTTGTTGGAATTGCAGTCGATGATGGTTCGAAGGAAGGCATCTCAGTAGGAGCAGAGGAAGGCTCCATAGAGGATGTTTCTGATGGTTGGATGCTCGTCATCGCAGACGGTGTGTCAGAGGGCTCAGCTGTCGGGGACGCAGTAGTGGGGGAGAGGCTCGGCGACAGTGTTGGGTTACGAGTCGGCCTCTTTGATGGATCCATCGTTGGGCTGCTTGTCGTCGGAGAAAACGTTGGTGATGGGGTGGGTTCACTTGAAGGCCGATGAGTAGGCTGAATACTTGGCTGCAACGATGGCATCTCGCTGAGCGTAATCGTTGGTTGATAAGAAGGCTGGAAAGAAGGAGAATCCGTTGGCGCCTCGCTTGGTTCTTCTGTGTATTCAAGTTCATATGCAATTGATCCCCTTAGGATCCTCGGAGAGTAGATATCATCATCATTGCCCGAAAATATGTTCGTTAACCCAATACCTTCATAAAATTCCAAATAGTTGTTGACGCTGTATGGTGATCCCTCTGAGGTTCCAAGATTATAAGATAGCTTTTGATATGGTGACCAGATGAAAAAGGACTGGTATTCATCAAATGGTACGTTCACATAAACACCCTGTAGTTCTGTTGGATATTGCTGTCCCTCAAGGTATACTGTGCTGTTGTAAATGAGATCCCAACCTTTGGAATCGACCTCGTGCCCACCATACTTCCCACGCCTAGTATACACTAGAACTGGTTCCAAGGATGCACGTCCAGAGTAAACCGAGATCGCTGTGACAATCAACTTGTGACGTGCTTTCACATAAAACATGGATCCGGATGCACCGAACTCATTTCGTGCCGAACTCATCAACAACGGAGCCCATGTCGGAGATGACGATGTTGATGGACTTTCGCTCTCAACCGTGGGCATTGCAGAAGGTTCCCTTGAAAGCACTGTAGGTCGCATGGAAGGCTTCATTGAAATTACTACAGATGGAATAGACGAAGGAATGGCGGAAGGCTCCTTAGAAACTCGCATTGAAGGCTGCATTGATATTTCTAAAGAAGGAAAATTGGACGGTACATTAGTTGGTGAGTGAGATGGCTGAGGCGTTGGGCTTTATGTCGTGTGCAATAGAAAGGAAAAGTGATGTTCGATCTTCAGGATGAGAACAATGATGGTCACACAGGAGGAACACGAACGCGCTGTCCTCTCACTCATTGGTTGGCAATGGTGTCGAAGGCATTGTAGATGGCACCCGAGAAACAGCTATGGAAGGTCGCTCAGAACTTCCCACGGAAGGTTGCAGCGACATTATTGTAGAAGGAGCTGTAGAATTCGTGATCGTTGGTGTGTGTGTTGGTTCAACTGTTGGAATCATTGTCGGTGAGGAGGTTGGCCCCTTTGTAGTTGGAGAACGAGAAGGACTACCACATCGTTGGTTAATCGTGAATGACGAACAAAAGGTATTTCGGAGTGATTGAGCTGCTGCAATAAAACAAATAGACATCCAATTGATTCTCCTCACGTCATGGTTGGCAACGCTGTTGTAGACTCAAATGTTGAAGACTGAGGTGTTGTCGGGGAAACCGCCAGGGCTTTAGTTGGGTATGGAGTTACTTTGTGTAGAAGCTCGTCAACCCGCCCTAGATATGGCGTCGGCTATGGGGAAGTATAATTGGCAAGCAGTGAAGTGTCAGGGAAAGTGTAATGAATGCCGAATAACCTGGAGGAAAATTTCTTACCAATGTCGCTGGTTTAACTTCCGGTCGAGGCTCTCTCGTTGGCCTGAAAATAGACAGTGAGACAAGCGATTTTTGAAGCATAAACCAGTCTAATGAATCCACGACTTGCTCACCTTCTTGTTGGTGTCGGCACCGGTCGTCGCGTTGGTTTTGGAGTAGAAGGCCGTGTGAGCCAGTGCGATAATAGATCATCAAATCGGAGTTGCCGACTGCGTTCATTTATTTCAGCAGAGCTTCCCATTGGTGGCTGCCCATCTTCTTTTGGGAATGAACTATCCCGAGCATCGGGCTGAAAGGCGCGAGTTAGTGCCGAGGGGTATAATGCCAACAGGACCGGCAGCCACAGTAACTTCGTCGAAATCATCCTGCTTCGGCAATCCTACGCAGGAGGATGATTGGTCTCGTATTGACGAATAGCCACGAAAAGGAGTCAGCGACAAACAATCAGTGGCGGTTCACTGCCATTCGGTGAATAGGTACCCCACAAAGGTGAAATCACCGAAGGTGAAATATGCATGAAAGAGGGCCTTTGCACCTAGCTCGCTCGGCCGTCGGCGTCGTCTCCCCGTGATGCGCGAGTGCTGTTTTGGAAGGCCATCTAGCTAGAAGTAGCGGCGCGGCGGATGGAAGGTAAGGTTAAGGTGGTGTATGTGGAAGCAGTGGAAGTCTGCCCGTGGTGGAAGTGCTGGAAGCACGGACAGTTGGAAGCCCGCCGACCCTGCATGATGGTGGAATGATGGGATGGACACTCTTACACATTTCTCAAATAGAAAATGTATTCAATTCCCATGTATCTTTAAAATGATGTCATCGCTTATATTTTTTCCTATGTACATAGAGGTGTAAAGTTGGCGAGATTGTTTTCTCGCAAGCCGAAAGTCTCCCCGATCATGCAAAAACGGACTTCCATCCGGTATCGTAGCGTTGCGCCTGTTGCGTTGCGCCCGCGGCGCCAGTTGCGTTGCGATTGCGTGCGCCTCTGTCGTCGCGCTCCCCCTTTTCAGCCTAAAAATAATGACTCCCCCCCCCCCCCCCCCCCCCCCCCCCCCCCCCCCCCCCC
>JALLPA010001121.1:0-11804 GCA_036939895.1 Thalassiosira exigua
CATTTGTGGGTGACAACATCAGGGATTTGGTTGTTTGCCCGTTAAAATTGGGCGGGCAAAGGCCAATTTGTAGGGGGCAAATCGACGTAAAAAAGAAATGATCTGCAAGGTTGTGTAGTATTGATTCCGACGTGGAAAAATGTCAATGGATTCCACTAAGGAATTAATATTATTAATTTTGCTTGGAAGTACGTAGTGTTACGGTAGTGGGGAGTGGGGGGAGGTTGGGGGTTGGGGTTGGTGTCGTAAGGAGTCATATTTTTCGCCTATCATACTATCAGAGCGATAATTGATGTCGAACGTCGCACAAAAAAATGAAATACGTCTTTCAATATCGCTAATATTCATACTTCAGCGATTTTTTGACTGTGTAGCGGACGAGGGAAGGCGGCGCAGGGCGGTCAGTAGGATTGGGGCGGCCAACGCGACGATTCCATCTCGCCCCCAATCATTCAACATTTACGCACAATATCAATAAGTAAGTAAAGAGGCTTCAATGAGGGCAAAACGACGGATTGGACATATTTAGGACCCCACGCCCAACTGGCAATGTCCGTCGACTTCAACAACTTCCGTTTTCCGTTGCGTTGCCCCCCGCCGCCCCCGCTACCTACAGTGGAGTGCGACAAAGTGTATCCCCCCCTACCCTCGTTGTACCCCCCCCTCAAGCTCAGCCTAGCCTGGGGAGTTGTACCCCTCTACTAGCAACCATCATGAGAGATTTACCAAGTTGTACCCCCTCAGGGTCAGCCTAGCTAGGAACTTGTGCCCTCCAGGGGGGTACACTTTGTCGCACTCCACTGTAACTGTTGCCAAGGGGCAAGGGGGCGAGATAGAAGGAGCGAAGAACAACGCCGGAAGCGGAGCGGACCGACAGGGACGGGGCGGAGTCTAGAGACCTGAGGTGGGTTTCGTGGGTCGAAGCCGCGACGCGTCGGGAAGTTGGGAGGAGAAGGAGGAGGAGAGAGAGGAGGCGACCGCGAGTCCGCTCCGTGTCCGGCGCGGTCCTCGCGTCGCTCTTCCGAGGGCGGGGGAGGGCGGAGGTCGACTTCGCGGGCCGAGAGGGGCGATCGTTCGATCTGACCCCCCATTTTGCGCTCATGTTGTCGCAGGTAGCGTAGGTGCTGTCCGGGCAAAGCTTTGGCGAGGGGAGGGGGCATAGGTATATATTCGCGGCCGTCAACGTCAACCGCCGCCCTCGCCCAACCCTTGCCAACCCGAGGATGAGACATCGGCCCCTCCCATCATGGCCTCGGACAACGACGGGGCGACGACCGCGCGACGCGTCCGGACGTGCGTCTTCCTGATCGAGCTCTCCCTCGCCGCGGCCGTCGTCGCGTCGATCCGGTCCCTCTTCCGAATCCTCCTCCCCCTCGGCGGCGCGTCCTCGGCGTCCTACGGCGCGCCTGTGTCGACGCTGGCGGGCGCGTGGATCGTCCTCTCCGCCTGGGGGGTCGCGAAGTCTTCGCGCGAGAGGTCCGCTCGCGAGGAGGACAGCGGCGACGGGAATTGCGAGCTTTCGTTCGACGACGGCGACGACCCTTTGAAGTCCTACGAGCGACGGCGCAAGGATGGGCCGCGACATCGCCCGGAAGTGCGGTCTGGGGCCGGGGGGAAGAAGGTGAAAGTCGATGGCGGGGGCAATGCCGAGGACGAGGCTGCCAATGATATAGCAGCGCCCTCGGAGAAAATCGCGGATGCGAGGCGATATCTTCGGGACATCGACAACGATGATTCCGTTGCGAGGGCGGCCTCCCGTCTGTTAGCGCTGCTGGTGATGGGCATCCTGCAGTTTGCCGTCCGTATTTTCGTCATATTGCACAACTTGAGGAGGTCATTCCGACCGAGGAGACGATCTGCAAGAGGGGGCTTCATGGACTTTTCTCAGATCCCGTTCACCATCGGGAGCGCCATGTCTTCCAGCGGGTGCTCCTTCGTCCTTTTTTCCTTCTTGAACAAGTGGCTCGAATTCCGGGAAGACGATCGCTCGCGCGGCAGCGGTGACATGGCACTGCAAGCAGTCTCGTTCGACCGAATGTCGATAAATTCAACTCATCTTCTTGTGAGGAACCGATTGTCGTTGCTGGGGATTGCATTCGAAGATGTCGACTTGAGTCTAGCGGTCATTTTGAAAAGGAAAGGCAGAAGATCTGGGCATGGGAACAGCGATCGCGCGCACTCATTGAAAATACGGCTCAAGATAGATCTGTTGGAAGTTGGAATGTTTCCGTTGTCCTCGCTCTGGTGCAGAGCGTCTGGAATACACTTCGGAGCCAATGCCAGCATCGATTCGAACAACCTGCCGGTTTCTGGAGCTAGAGGCTGGTCTGGCTTTGGCATGTCAGTGACTTGCGGACGATTGGACATGCGACGTTACACCTCACGCCATGCTCTGGACGAAGTCAACCCCGATCCACAACGAAGAATGTTATTTGCATGGGATACGATGGACTCGTCACTTCATTTGATCCGACGAACTCGAAGAGAGTTGGTGTCCTTGTTGTCATTTCCTCCTGGATTGGTCGTCGTCGATGAACCAGAAAAAGGGGCAGCGCGGGACTCGGGTTCGGCTCCACGTACATCCAGACGAGCCTACGTGAGCCTCAGAGACTCCCCAATTGAAAATTGCGTCGCGTTGGGGATGAACTTGACCGATCTGCGACATTTTGTTTCTTCAGTGGATTGGCTACTCGGAAGCGTATCGAGCTCCAGAATTGGTGCCGAAAACTCATACCACACCCGTGCACCCACCCAAAGAGCGAAGAGGAAACCATCAGTAGAGGTGGTTGAGGTGAATGCCAACCTGTCCATACATGTGTACGTTGTTAACGCTGGGGAGTGCCTGGATTATTATTCTTTTGAAGTGGAGAGCTATCTGATTCATTGTGAAAGGTGCAATCAAGTGACTACTGAGCCGATGTTTGATGATTCAAATCTCATCATGGCGATGGACTCAAGAGGCGCCAGCTTCCGCCATGATGTATTCTCCAACCATGGACTTGATGATTGCAACATTTCGTTGGACCTTGTCTCCTTAAATCAGTTGAACGCAAAGGTGGACGGATCAAAAGCTGCGATTGACTTGGGAAGATTTTTTGTCAGGACCGACGCAGAGGTCATTGATAAGTTGGCATGTGTTACGAAGGGATCAAAAGATATAGCGCTAGCTGTTGTAAGACTGAAGAAAAACGCAACGCAATCTACGACTTCCAAGGAAACGAAGCAGCAGCAAGTTACAGGTGGAGGCATTCTTCGTTCCATTGAAGTTTCATGCAATTCTGTCGATGCTATCATAGAGCTTCAAGGTGGCACTCAAACTACTGACAGGGTGAGGTTAGCGCTGTTGCAAGGAGAGACACATACTACCATCATAATGGGTGAAGGTCGCCTCCAAGAGGAGCCAGTTCCTACGATAGATTTCAACTCTGACCTTCGACCTGGTCAGCTATTCGATTGCGAAGCCATCGATTGCTCCCAGCACTATCGCATCGAAGCAACGGTAGCCCATGCTGAAGGCTCAGTGACTTTTCACCCTCATCCGTCTCTGCCGGTTGTCGATGATCCTTTGCTGGGCCTAGCTCAACAAAATCAGGAAACGTCTTTCTTTGGGACGATGGCAAAACTATCGTTCAAATCGGTCATTCCGCTGTCTCGCTCGAGGGTGGGCTCTGTGGCAAGGCCCACTCATGCGTCAAAGGCAGTAAGCGCTGCCTTTGAGGAACTGAACATCTTTGAGCGATTCAGCAAAAAGGCAGAGATGGTGGAGCGCCTGCTTTCGATTCCCGTGCATGACTTGTCACGCACAACAGCATCTGCCTTCATCAAATATTGCGATCATGTCAAAATCTTACATTGCAAAGGTCATATATGTCTTGTGGAAAAGTGGGATGGAACAGATGAGGGGAAGGTCCAGCTTATATCGATCCAATTCACACGGGGGCCAGCTGATTTGGAAGTAGTTTGGTCCCCTATCTTCCAGTGGACCCAGGTCTCTCTTAGTAAATGCATTCAAAAAGCCCTCGCCAGACTGAAAAGTCTCGCTTCTGACGAACCTGCGACGAACAAGAGACTCACTTCTTTGCAGACTGACATTCGCATTGAATTCGATTCCACAGCTAATATTCGTGCGTTTGTCGGCACTCAGTCTTTAGTGCAAATAATCATGGAGGGTGGAACAACGATGAAGGTCTCCGCTACCAAGCGTCTGCCTCCATCTGAAACCACTTTGAAACAAATTACAAAGCCAGAAATATCATTCCAAGCAACGCACATCGAGGTTCTTCTCAATGGCATAAGATGTCCTATTTTCACATTTGATGGCATATCCATACAGAACTACTTCAGGGAGGCAAGTGTTGATGAAGTCGATGATTTTTTGAGCAAAAGACATACCCCCATGAGCGACTGTTACGATGATGTTCTAACAAATGAAAGTGGCCATCCCTTGAAGGAGATTTTCGACATGCATTTAGGGAACACTTGGGCCAAGTTTCCTCCCGATTTGTTGTTCGGAGAGGTCATTGAGGACTTTGTCCTCTTGCCCAAGGCACTGGCTTATGGATTGAACCAATTGAAAGAGGAACAACAAACGCCAACAAGAAAGTATGTGCTTATGACCATCAAATGCATCATTCCGTTCTTGGACATGTCATTGATGGGCAACGATCTAGAACATCGTCTAATCGATGCACGTTCAAAGCAAAGACGCAGTTTTTCGGGAGACCCTCCCGTGTTTCGTTTATGTCTCGAGGCTACCGATGTTACGATCGAGCGCAATACTCCTCCGGAAGTCATACAATCGCAAATCAATGCCCTTGACGAGGATGATACCTTGATTTACACTTATGGGCCGGCCATCCAAGGTGGATTGGTTTGCCTCATCATCAAGCATGTCATGTGCACGCTTCATCCACTGAATCTTGCCACTCCATTAGCACGGATTGACAACTTTGCCATAAATGGACACCTCCATTTGGCTAGTCTTAGTCCAACTTTTCCGGGAGTCCAGGAAGGCAAAACAGTCACATCAATGCTTCTGTGCCATCACCAAGATGAGAATGACAGTCGCGTGTTGAACTGCGGCAGCCGACAATGCCGCTGTAGGTACGGTGTGTCTCTGTACTCCGCTGGCATTCCTGTCAAAGTGTACACTGACAGTAGGGTCACTTGTAAAGGATTGGATATCTCCTTTGGCGATATTTTAAAGAACCATTCGATCCCAAGTTTCTTGGAGTGCATCAAGCGGTTACTCCCACCAAAACCTCCCCCTCCTCCCAGTTCTTCTAGCCTGACAGAGGCCATGCCACTCCCTTGGTGGGACAACAATCGATTCTTTGTGCATGGATCGGTATCTGTTGCTTCGGAGAAACTTTCCTTTCGGTGGCTGCTCGACTCTCATATTCATTGCGACCAATCCATCTTATTCGTCTGCCAAAAATTTGTCATAGCCTACACCCTTGGCTCATTTGAAATAAACACAAGAGAGATGCAGCTGTCGGTCCCCAATCTTGCATATGACATGTCAGTCCATCCGAGCGCAAGAAATAGCGAGCCAACGTTCCATCTTCCATACGAAGCTGAGTCAGTTGTAGGTAGGGGAAGGTTCCCATTGCTATATGTGCCGTATGCGAACCTCAAGATCAAAGTCAAATGGGATATGCTTCTGCCAGAGGGGTCCAGTAGGTGCCATCACTCTGTTTATATGAAATCAAGTGCAAACAGTGGCGTTGCGGTGATGGACAAATTTGCACCATTTCGTAGCGATGGCGTCAACGCGGAAATTGATTTCGATCTGCAGGGGAGTGATGCCTACGACAACTGGGTGGCTTTGCGAATTGACCTCCTTCCGTGGTTAACACACATCAACAAAGCCGTGACTTACTCGTTGCAACCAGATGAGGATAAGCCAGACCCCTTGCCAACATTAAAAAGCATGGCTATTCGAGCTAGTGCTTCGAGACTAAGGCTTGCCACTTGGTTCGAAGAGACAGAAGACGACTGCCACGGCCTCGTCTTGATAGTCAAAAGAGTCAATTACGACGCAACCGCTGACGGGAGCAAAGATATTGTCATCGAAGGTCCTGTGAAAGCTGCCATCTTAGACTTGAATGACTTCAAACACACAGAGAGCGTAGACAGAGATGTTCTACAAGATAATGAAATTGCAAGCCTAGAGCACTTGGCTTCCGTGTTTGGTGCATCTGAGAAATCGAGAAATTTGAAGCCAAACAAACAGTTCCCAAGGAAAGACGTCTCTCCTTTTGCGCAGTTACAACAGCTATCACGCAATACATCCACCTCAAATGAGGTAGTTGTCACCGGCCAAATCGACATCCACAATAAATCTTTGTCGAAAATTCTCGGGGATGGTGAAAATGACGGCGCTAAGAAGTTGGAGAGGAAAGAAAGCAATTGGTACGACTGTATTGACCGCACCACATGGAGTAAGTAGTCTGCAACCTCTTTCGAAGGTTTGTTGTGCGATCGAATTATCAGTAGGCCGACATTCCCTGTTTCATTTGTTCCAATGCAGGCATTCTGGTCAGCAGACTAAAGGTGAGAAGAGTGGGAAACCCAAGAGCTCACAGACCATCTTCACTCATTTTGGCACCGAACGCGCTCGTTTTGAGCAGTTGCTATGGACCATTAAGATACGAGATGCCATCACGGCGGTTGTAAAGGACCTCATTTTCACGATTGGCTTCATGAAAAGTCAAAAGCGCCAGTTACAGGTGCTGCGCGAGGTTGACAAAGTAAGATATTCACGTGAAACGTTATCTCCATCAGTTGCAGGTGTGAAGTCTCTGCATGAAACTCCAGGAGGGAGCGAAATGTTCCACAACTCTTCGATGCTGGAGTATTTGCTCGAGGAGAGCTTTGATCTGTCATCGTTGCACGACCTCTCACCTCAACCTCATGCAAGTTTTGATAAGGAAGAAAAGGAGGGAAATGCACTTCCTACACTTCCTACTTTGGATATACATTTGTCCAACCCACAGGTTCAACTGCACAGCACCGCAACTGGAGGGAGTATAGTCTTGGGAGCGGAGGCTGCTCATGTAGAAGGTCGAAAATTTGTGCACTTCCTGGTCGCCAACTCACGGCGCAAGGCTGAGAAGGTTTCTCCTTCTGACCTGTTGCGAAAGACCGGTGCGCCCAGTTTTCTGTTCTCTTATGTGTTTGCTTAAGAAACTGTTTTTCATTGCCGCTCTATGTTTCTTTCACTTGAACCTTTCGTGGGGTGGTCAGAGCACATGTACACCATCACTAACATGGAAGCATACTCCCTTAGTACTGACATTGATGTAAGCGTTGGATTGCCATGGCTTGGTGTCTGCTCGCCCAGAAGCCGTGGTCCAGGCAAACAAGCCTTTGCTTTGGAAGAAAGGTTTGGCATTAGTGAATCACAAAACCAGGATAATTTGTTCAGCGCGGCACTCGATGCGGTGAAAGACGTCGCACCCCACGAGTACACGTATCCGTCATACCTTCGTCATCACGAACCATTTTCTTTCTCAAGCAGTGGGCTACTCCGTCCAATCTTAGCTCCATTTACCTTTCAGTCACGGCAGGTCTTTCACCGCCCCCCTATTCACTATAGGTAAGTAAATCGCGTCTCTTGTCATTGGCAGACAGATCACCTTACACCAACTGTTGATGTTGCCCGTTTGGCATTCCTCAACAGCAATGAGGAGCTTATCACCTTCATACAATCAGGGCTGGTTGTCAACCAAGATGAAGCTGCCGTCGACAACATTGAATTGCAAATCGATTTGTTGAGTTTCAACCTTGATAGGTAAGCCATGCGTCTCTCTTGTGTCTGTCAGACCATCTTTTACCAGCTGTTGATGTTGCAAATCTGACTTCCCTCGACAGCTATCAGTTCAAGACAACTATAGGTAAAGTTCCCTTGTGCCCGTCCTTTTGAGATGTTGATCACCTTGTTCAATAATCAAACCATTCACTCTGCGATACAGACGTTATCCGCAACGTTCTTTTGGAGCCTCCGAAACCACACCAACGCCATCAGAGTTTCAATCAAGATGAAACCGATGTGGCGCGAAAAACGTCGAGCTGCATTACTAGCGTTGCTGCGACAGAAATGGAAGAACTTCTTGGCAATATTACACGAGGAAAAAAGGCTCGGCAAAAGCTACAGGGCGCTGCCATTAGCTTGCTACGAGATATAGAGGATCAAATCGCCTTCGAAGGCACAGAGGTCTTCCGCAGGATTCACTACACATTGGGTAAATTGCTATGGTAAGTACACTGCATACAGCGCTGATCTCTACGAATGAACTAATGAACGCCTCCTCAACCTTCGTCTTCCACACGACGATGACGGTCCTCCTTGATCGCTCCCAGGTCCATCCAAAGTGACGAAGAAATCGACGACGTTCAAATTTCGTTCACTGGATTCGATGGACAGCATGACTACTCTCGCGATGGTTCAATTGTCTCCCAAATTTCGCTTGAAGATGTCCTCGTGTCGTCTTCGAGGCCTGGTCCGGACTCAATGAGGTGTGTTATATGCCTCTTCTGTTGCGTTAACACCAAACAAATATCTCGCATATGCCCTTGGCTGAAGTCACCTCTCCTCACTTCCAAATTTGCTGTTACCTTGTCCATTGATCTCTGCTCAAAGTTTTGGTGACCCAACCAGGTGGGTCAGAAATGCCTCGTATACTTTGCTTTCTTCGTTTGTCGAAGCTATCCCTGCCTTACACCCTCTTGTCTGATTTCTACCCAAAGTGTCATCAAATCAGTTTTGGGCAATGAGAGAAGCCCCTGCCAGCGTTGTGGACAGTTTTTTGATCATGCCAATAATAACTTGAGCTCTTGTGTGTATCATGTTGGAAGCTACAAAGCTGGTGTTTGGACTTGCTGTCAGTCGACTGATGCTGCTGGAGGTTGCAAGGCAGGTCCACATACAGGAAAGGAATCAGCTGCAGTCGTTAGAGTTGAGACACTACCTCGCACTGTGGAAGGCTTAATCATCCATTCGCACTTTGAAGTGAATCTCTTTCCAGGAATACTCCATACACTAGTTGGTGAGTTCAGCTGCATCGACTGGTTGAGTGTTGCATAGGATCTTTCACGCTCTCACGGTGACATTGCACATGAAATACACAGTTCAAATTTCGAAGAGGTAATTACCGGAGACGTCTCAAGGTTTATGCCTGTTGAACTTTATTCTACGATCTTATTCTCTTCATCACCTGGCTTTCAACCTTCCACCTTGTATGCCCTGCAGCATGTCACGTCTTTTCATGTCATACTTTTTGCCTGGAGATGCCGACCAAGACGACGACGATGATCTTGAAACATTGTCAATCTCAACTGAGGTAACAGCCTCCACTTCTACGTCCATGCGTCCCGAAAGCCAACACCTATCTAATAGAAAGAAAGCGTTGTTGATAGGAGGAAAAGGGTCGCCTTTGAATGCAAACGACGAATCCCGCGCATATACTGAATTCGAAAAGCCGACGGAGTTACAGCTATCCGACGAAGAGGCGAAAAAACCTGAGATTACCTTTATCAAGGTGTGTCGTGTTGGCAATGTAGATGTTGATGTGACGCTAGGTGGGTTCAAAAGGTTGCCTCTGTCGTCGCTGGGCATTTCCGTCCCTGCATTTTCAAGGGCGTACGAAATAGGCACAGGGCAGTACCTTGGCCGCAAGTATTTGACGTATCTTGTCCGTGAAGTGCTAAAAAGTGGAGCCAGCAGTGGTCTCGACAAACTATTTCGTCGAAAAGGTGGCCCTGCGACTGGCACTCCTGGCGAAAGCAATGATCAGAACAAAGCGCTCATCGCGCAAGTGAGCTCATCGTCAACTCCTGCACATCTCATGCGCCGGGTGTCAGATTCTGTGTCAGCTGATCTCGAAGCCGTCGTTGGGAAGCATTTTCAGTCGCGAAGGCCCGTGGGAGCAGCAGACATTTTGGGCACTCCAGCCAAGAAACCCTCTAAGAAGAAAAAGAACAGATTCAAAAGTAAAGGCAATTGACTTCTAAAGGTACTGTAACCATACTCACGAGCAGAACTTCTCCAATGGCCCCTTGCACGCGGCGTTTTTGGGTAGTGACTATATACGGAGGCACAAAGGGCGAGAGGGATTGTCCATTTGGGATATCAGTTCAGGCTCATTCGTACTCCGTTGTCTTCATGAAAATTCATGGATTTTGTGCCTCCGCTGAAGGGTGGCAAAGGGTTAAGACGATTTCGGTCAAAGGTGTTTGGCGTTGGCTGCTTTTATGACCTAGTTTAGTAGCATGATTACAATTTCGCAGGTAGCTGTGCACCTGAGTAACTGGGTGAGAGAGAATATTGTCATCTCAACCACAAGGGTTGCATGTTTGGTTTGCGGGACTGGGACTCTCTAGCTGATGCAATACATGGTCGGTCCAATTCGAAGAAGGCTCTAGAAGAAATACATTTTGCCTCCTTTGTCTATATCACTGAGCACCGTCCTTTTGTCAAGCGCGACATCCTGCCTTGCATCATCATGTCGTTTCGATAGCATTTGTGCATTACCGCTCGATGCATGGCCGAGGTCTTTGAGTTTTTGAATCTTGGTGTAAATCTCATCGACGGCCGCCCATGCCTTTTGGCTTTGGTCCGTGCAAAGACCGTGTTTCTTATCCGTTTCACGCGCAAAGTCCAAGGCGCCTTTCAACTCGTTTTCGGCATCTAGTGACGGGAAAAGAAATCCTCGCCCTGGGGCAATTGTTGACGCAGAAACGTTCAACCGGACATTGCTTTTGACGCTTTGCGGATAGTATCTATTACGATTCTTCAAGGGAATAGGATGTGTGCTTCTGGTGTAGAATGCAACAAATGCAGAGCATCCTCTTTGAAATGCGGTTGTTTGCATGATAACTGCAACGGTAGAAAACGTTTGGCCGCATGTCATCTAAGTCGAGCAAAATAAGCGTCATGGTTAGAAGGGTAAACGAGTACATTACAAGCAGCCTCTGAGAGGCGAGAGAAGACGCCCGAGAGGCGAGAGGCGAGAGAAGACTTACCGATCTCATCTTGGTTTGAGCATTTTTATGTCAGGTGGATGGTGGCAGTGCGGAGGGATCATCTTGCATTGCAAAAGAGAAGAGTAGAGAGAGGACCCCGTTCCCGTTAGACTCCGATCCTCTCGTTATCTCATCTTGGATTGGCTTGCTCATTCAGCGCTCAAAGGTACCCATTAAATGTATTTGCATCAAAAGCGTTTGACGCAGGCGTTCATTCATCTCGAATCTCTCGCGCCACGTTGGATTGGGCTCGCTCATCTCACTGGTCACGGTGCGGTGGATGTGGCATCTGTTTTCGGTGGTCGTCCCCCCCTTGATTTTGCGACTTTGCGACGGGGAAGCGTCGGGGGTCGGTCGGGGCAGGGGCTAATGATTACTATTAGCCCCTGGGTCGGGGGTCGGTCGGGGGTCGGTCGCCGTCGGGGGATCGAGAGTGCATGGAGCGAGGAGTCGGAGTGGTCAAACAGGTGGAACAGGCGTCGCAGCCAAAATTTTGGATGGAGGGAGAGGAAGCCGGAAGAGGGTCATGTATCGTACATTCTACATACATACACAAATATCATTTGATTCCCATGTCAATTTTGAGTTTCTAGCGTTCTCAAAGCTGTCGTATCACATCTAAGATGTCAGTAATGGAAATAGAATATTGATTCCTAAATAGATAGGACGCGGAGGTATCTTTCGTCGACGGCACCCGCCCCCGCCAGCGAGCCAAGCACCACCGCTAGCGAAACGGTTTTAGGGGGCGCGTGGGCGCTTTTGAAAAAAATATCTAGTGG
>JALLPA010001122.1:0-11807 GCA_036939895.1 Thalassiosira exigua
TACACAAAAGACGTAAAGATACGTAAATTCGCCCACTTTCTTCAGTCAGCCTTCCCGCCCGCCCGTCCACTTGTTCCCATTTATATCCATTCGAACTATGACGTCCGCCCCTCACGCCTCATGCTAGTAGCTGCTATCTTCGGCCATCACCTCCCATATGGGTGATTCGTCTGAAAGCCACAACATCTTTTCTTCATAGGCCGTTGAAGAATCCTTTGGGGCGGCGTCCTCTGTGTTACACGGGAACGTCGTCGCTTTGGCTTTGATGGCATCAACGCGCAGCACTCCGTCCCCGTCTTCCTCCGGAGCTGCATCGATCCCGTTCTCGTCCCTCACCTGGATCCAGAGACCCCCGAGCGAGGATGTCACTAATCACGCCGTCACTCATCCATAATCCTGGTGGTAGAGAGAGGGATCATCGTAGCGGCGAGTCCTGTGCCGCGCTCATCTGGTTCAATCCATCAGCATTAAATATTGCCCACCGAAGCCTTTCAAGTCAGTCTCCGCCCCCTGCTGTGATTCAGGGGGCACCAAGCGGGGAGATCCCCCATCACATCCACCTATCCCAGCAGTCTTGGTGGTAATGCGAGGGATTATAATGGCGGTGAGTACTTCGTTGCCCCCTCCAACTTTACCCACTAACATCTGGTGCTGTATCCCGCCGGGGGAAATCCTGGAATGGAGAGGTTGAAGGCCGACGCCAGAGGATGACGCCATCGGTGCCACGTCGTGGATAAGCTGTGAGTGCCAGCGGTGGAGCTCGAAATAATATATTAAACTAAATATTACGTGAAATTCAGCCATGGCATTGTTAATTGGTTCGTTTTCTAGCGCTACATTGCGCCCCATTGGCAGTGCCTGCTGCGTTGCGCCGCTAGGGGCATCGGCGGACATCATAGTCGTGGGTGTTTGATGCATTGTCAGGTTAATCGATCTCGATCAGCGTGCGGCGGCGGGCGGCACCGGGCAATGGACAATAACAATACGGACAATACATACAGTATCTGAACACTTATATTTACATTTGGGTACCTATAATTACATACGTATATTTACGCTTGTGAAACATCATAGAGCTTTTGGCGGGAATCAATTCCTACGTATTGGTACTGAGGTTCTGTGTACAGTTATGTTTACAACACAGATATGTTTACATTTTGGAGCTGAGACAGACAATGTAAAAATACAAGTTAACAACTAGCTTTCGACAATTTTCAAAATTTGCCCAGCTTTCGACAGCTGCCAGTCTGACTGATACTCAGTCCATTGTGACGTGTTCCGCAAGGTGTAAAGCGGGGATATGTTAGTGTCACAAGTGCTCTTAAAGTACTGAACACTACATATCTGTTCCGCCGCTCACAAGAGAAGCCTCAGCATGTGAGCGATCACGACATTGAAATCAGCACTTTTCGATTTACGCCTTTCGATTTACGCTTTTTTGAGCCCGGCTCGAGCGAGGAAAACCCAAAAAAGGGTGTTTTTGAATTTCAAACCACGGCTTGAACCAAGCGCCAAAGCATTCACCAAAGAGAGCCTTCAACTTTTGATCTCTATCCCTCGACTTGGTTGAGCTCGAAAGAGAAAGGACAACGGATGAAAGAGAACGATGATGCAAAATAGTTTAATGGATGACTTTACAACCATACTTAGCTTGATTATTTGTCTGGCGCCTTTCGTTTTGTCTCCGTGGTCATCGGCCATTCCTTTCTGGATTCGTAGTAAGATCATTTGCTCCATGGGGTGAGAACCTCAGCTGACGCTCGTGCCACGTTGCCGGGGTTTCCTTTGTCGAAGGGGCCTTCATCCACTAGACTGTCGTGCGTTGGCAATAGTTGTTCCGTCCCTGTATCATCCCGAGAGAAGGTGATGCCCTCCTAGTAACAAAGATGACAATGCACGTCACCCCCCTGGGTCATTGTCCGCTGTCCTTCCTTTGTTACACGGCTTATGGCCATCAGCCGCCGAAGGAAGAATGCCATTCATTCCCTGTCGCTAGCAACAAATTGTTGCGTTTTGGCCTGGGTCTGCGGCAATAGCTCAGAGAGAATGAGAGTAGGACCAACAAGGCGGAAATATGGACTTGGTGTCCTCCGCTAAGGTCCCACGTCATGTTTTGTCATCAGACTCTTGTCGTCCTTGTCTCGATCGACATAGCGGGGAGCAGCGGCATCAAGTCGGAGAGGTTGCTGTAGCTGTATTCGTCCAGGATCGACTCCTCTTTCTTCCCTGCCTCGTCACTTCCCCCCACGCCTTCCCGAGAGACTTGAACTCGATGCTGCTTCGGTCGCTCCGCGATCGCTTGAACTTGGAGGGACAAGGATGATACCTCAATAAGGCCATCAGGGCTGACGCTTTCTCACCGTTGGGTGCGGAGAAGTGGAGGAGACAAGCGTCGGAGTCTTTTCTCGTCTGGCACCTTGCCCCCGGCCCAGGTCGAGGGTGTCGCATCTTTGTGGGGCAAAGGGTATTGTACTGCACCATGACCAGACTATAGCTGGTGGTACGTCTATCGACATCCCTGCGGGAGGCGGACAGACGCACCAGATGGTGCGGGAGGGCCCGGAATCGAGCAAATCTCGAGCGGACCGACCGCCCGGCCGAGCAGCGAGGGCGAAGTTTCCGAAACTTCATTTCGAAACTTCGTTCGAGCTCGAAACTTAAAAAACATTATCGCGAGCGCGGAACGCGCGCGATCGACGCGGACGCACGACGGACGCGCGCGACCGAGACCGCAAGTCGCAAGACGGCCTCACGACTCGGAAGGAGCATCATCGCTAGCGGGTGCGCAAGCGCGCCCGTATAAAGTTCGGCGGTTGCCCGCGAGAATCTCCGATCCAAAACGACCCGTATTGGACCTAAACGTACGAGGCGTATCCGTTTTGATTCCAAATGGGGCGTATTTATCGTTTAATTTGGATCCCATCGGTCGCTCGTTTTTAACGTGGGGCCGACGCAGGCTCGGCGCGTCGACGGTTCCGCCGCGGTTTCGCCCCCTAACCTTTCACCCTACCCTTGTACTTACTCGCTCGATCAGGCCGCCCACGACTCCACGGTCCACGACCCCCGACCGACCTCCCCGACCGCCGACCGCCGACCCCGCGAGCGACCGCAACCACAAATCACCAACCTTCACCAACGCACGGCGCACGACCAACCATGGGCTCCGAAGTCCCCCCCGCCGTGGCCACGGCCCACCTCGTCCTCCGGGGAATCGTCCCCGCGGTGTTGGGATGTCCCGCCGGCGACGACGGATCGAAGGGAGGAGTCCGCGCGTCGGCGTTCCAGATGACCTTCCGCAAGGACCTGCCCAAGCGCGGGGTCGACGGTGAGTGTTCGACATTATTTCGAAGGTCGCCCCCGGATTGCGCTTGAGAGGCGAGAGGCGGCGGAGGAGGAGGACGGCGACGGGGAGGCGGAGAGGGGATCTTTGCGGGGCTCCGTTCGCGAGTTCTGCGTTTCGAATCGGGGCACGCGGATCGGAAGAGAGCGAGCCGAGGCCGCGCCGAGACGAGAACTCGCGAGGAGCCGACGGGCGCCGGCGCGTTTTTTTTTTTTGCGGCGGCGAGAAGTTCGATCGAGGGGCCGACCGACGGCATCGAGGCGAGGGCACACCGGAAACCCGGACGGCCGGGGGGCTTCGTTCCTAGTTGGCGTTTTGCATTTCCACGACGGGCGCACTCCGGCCGACGCTTTTCGTACGAGACTTGCCGCCGCGCCGTCCTTTTTTCGCTCGAGGCGCACATTGTACCCCGAAACGCCCGAAAAACCGAGGGTTCGAACCCCCGTTAGGCCCCCTTGTTTTTCACGTCGCCGCCCCCCGCTATCTCCTCAGGCGGCCTCACCGGCAAGGTCGGGTGGAACCTCGGAAAGCGCTGGGGGACCGAAGCGTCCTCCCTCGGCTGCCTGCCCCGCGAAGAGGACGGCGACTCGAACGACTTCGACGCGCGCGTCGAGGAATTCTGGAAGGCGCTCGAACGAGCCGCGAACAACGTCCTCGCGCCGGAGAGCGGGTATGCGGTGGAGACGCGCGAGTATGCGACCGAGGCCGCGGCGCTCGCGGACTTGGGGGAGGGGATCTTGGACGCCGGACAGCGCGCCGACATCGACAAGCGGCGGAAGAAGGCCGAGAAGGCGAAAAAGGACGGGAAGGAGGGGGCGGCGGCGGCGGCGGAGGGACCGGCCTTCGTGGGGCGGATCGTCGACCCGAAAGGACGGACCCTCGTCGCGGCTTTGCTCCGCGGCCCGAACCTCGCGCCGCCGTCGGAGGTCGCGAGAATCGAGATCTTGCGCGCCGATCCCCGCGACGAGAGCAAGCTCGTCTGCAACAAGAAGCGGTGCGACGTGACGGTGAAGTTTCGGGCGGTTCGTCGCGAGGGCGGAGGAGGAGGAGGAGGAGGAGCGGTGGTCCCGAAGCCGGCGACGAGCGTAGCGGGCTTCGACCTCGCGTGGTGCATGTCCCGCGAGGTCCGGTCGGAAGAGGGGACGGAGTATCGATTGCAGATGCAGCGAGCGGCGATGGAGGACATGGTCGTGTCAGAGGGAGGAGGAGGAGACGTCGCCAAGCAGGGCGAGGGCTCCCCGCCGACGACGAACGGAGGGAAGGAAGTCGACGAAGGAGGAGGAGACGACATGGTGGTCACGGCCTTCGAGGTCTCGGGATCCATCGACTACACGAAGCTGATCGACAAGTTCGGGTCCAAGCCGCTGACGGCGCGGCTGCTGCGACGGCTCGAGAACGTCACGGTGAAGCGGGGGACGGTCCCGCGCTTGCATCGGTTCCTGAGGAGGGAGATCTTCTTCAGCCACCGCGACCTCGATAGGATCTGCGAGCTGCTGGAGGGGTGGTACGGCGTGGACCCGCCGTCGGAGGAAATGAAGGAGGGAGGGGAGGGGGCGACGACCGACGCGACGCCCCCCGGCGTTTGGACCCCCCCCGCGACGCCGTGCCCCATCTACCTGTACACCGGGCGAGGACCCTCCTCGGCCGCGATGCACCTGGGCCACCTCGTCCCCTTCCTCTTCACCCAGTGGCTGCAACGGGCGTTCCGCTGTCCCCTCGTGATCCAGATGACGGACGACGAGAAGTTCCTCTTCAAGGGCTCGTACAAGAGCGAGGACGCGGGGGACGGGACCACCGGACCCGACCCGCATCGGACGGGGGACGACCTCGACCGCTTCGCGAAGCTGACGACCGAGAACGCGAAGGACATCGTGGCCTGCGGCTTCGACAAGGAGCGCACGTTCTTGTTCTCGGACTTGGAGTACGTGGGGAGGATGTACCCCAACATCGTGAGGATCTGGAGGTCCGTGACGGTCAACCAGGTCAACGGCGTCTTCGGGTTCGACGGGACCTCGAACATCGGGAAGGCGGCCTTCCCGGCCGTGCAGGCGGCGCCGTCCTTCGGGAGCTCGTTCCCGATCGTGCTGGGCGGGAACGACGGCGACCGTTCCGACGCGGCGGCCTCCTCCTCCACCTCCTCCTCGGCCGCGACCCTCGCCTGCCTCGTCCCGTGCGCGATCGACCAGGATCCCTACTTCCGCCTCACCCGCGACGTCGCGCATCGCCTCGTGCCCCGCAACCATCCCCTGGGGGGCAAGCCGGCGTTGATCCACTCCAAGTTCTTCCCTCCCCTCCAGGGCGCTAGGGGGAAGATGAGCAGCAGCGACGGCAACTCGGCCGTGTTCCTCACGGACGCGCCGGAGGAGATCGAGCGGAAGATCAAGGTCCACGCCTTCTCGGGGGGGAGGGAGACGCGGAAGCTCCAGGAAGAGCTGGGGGCCGACCTGGACGCCGACGTGAGCTACCAGTGGCTGCGGTTCTTCTTGGAGGACGACGAGGAGCTGGCGAGAATCGGGGACGAGTACGGGAGCGGGAAGGGGGAGCACTGGAGCACGGGCAAGGTGAAGGCCCGGCTGGCGGAGGTGCTGAAGGAGGTCGTGGGGGAGCACCAGGAGCGGAGGAAGGCGGTGACGGACGACGTCGTGAGGGAGTGGATGACGGAGCGGTGCATCGCGTAGGCGGCCGGTGGATACTTGGTTTTTCTGATCCATGGGTGAAAGTCGCGCAAGTAAAAGTGACGCGCACAGTCGAGACTTCCCCCCCTCCTGAAATCTGTAGTAACAACGAATGATGATCCCGGCGGCACCAATCTCGTCGAAATGGACGAGGCATGTTTGACCTGCTCCGCAACATCGGCACTCAGTATTTTGATACGGGTATCGCATATCAAACAAAAACTCACATAACGATCTATTGAAAGAGAAATGGCCGGACGTGCCCAGAGTATTGTATCTCATACTGGTTATAAAATTGGGTCCATAAGGGACAAGATCAGGTACACTTTTCCACCAGGTGTTTCTTGCCCCATTCTACTGCCACCTTTGGCCCAGTGCACCCAAGTGGTAGGTGGGTTCATTATGAACCCAATGATACCCCCTTTTTCTTCAGGTTCGGGTTTGGCGCAGAGAACGACTCCGTCAAAGTTGGCTCATTGGCCACAATTGATGAATAGCACCAAAATTGGCTGAAAACGGCCTTTTTTCAAAACTTGTCGTTATTATTATCTAACAATACCCGTCGTCCACAAGCCACTGGCGACTCTTTGTATACAAAGTACTACTTATGTATCTAGATAATATTTATCTGCGACAGGTTTTTGATCAAACAACATATGGCCGGTGATTGTTTGTGCGGTGGCATCGCAACGAACGAACCATGGCCTCCCCTCTCACCCGCGCCGGTCGTCGCCCCCAGTGGCTGCCAATGGACCCTGACGCCCAACTAGCACCACGATCCCCTCGACAGACTGCCTGGGGACCATCGGCGCCGTCATTGCCTGACAGCGGCAGCTGTGACGGATGCCAGGTACCCGCGACGGTCGCTGTCGACGCGCCGCCGCGATGCCGCGCCCATTGCCGGTGAGATTGCGGCGCAGCGGCGTCCCGAACCCGAGCTATCGCTCCCACCCCTAAACCAGTGATGGATTGGATATGATTTGAGCCCAGGGGCTCCGCGATTGGTGAGATAAAAAAGTAGCCTTCAGGTTTCGAGGCAATATCTGGTCGCTCAACTCAATGAGGACACGCAAGGGGAGTGGTTGGCGGCGATAAAAAGGCTGGTGATCATAAAACTATATAGGCGTGAGTATGATGTATGGGCAATTCGAGGGTGCTGCTCTTTCCAATGGTGCACACAGTTTTGGACGGAAATGAAATTAAGTTAGTCAAAATATGTTTTCAAATAGCTAGAAATCTGATCCCTATAGGGACCTGTAACCAGTAAGATATAATCGAGATTACACGACAAGCTGACTTTATACTATGCATCAGATCCCAAATGTATCAATGTTTTGATCATCGTGTTTCATCAAAAAATAATTTAGCCATAATAGGACCGCTTTTGACCACAAACCACGAAATTAATACATAGGTACACGAGTGTTGTTTGTGGTCAATGGATCGCTAAGAAAGCTGTTTTCAGACCTGCTCCGTTTAGTTCAGGTGCCTATTTTTGGCCATTTACCGAGGAACATTTGATGCCATAACTTGTAATGATCCTACCTAACCGGTTACTACGTAGGATCGTGGACTGCTGTCAGCCACATGATGTTTTACGACGGACGAACCCTCTCTCGCATGTGAGGACGGCATAGATGTAGCCGAGCAAGAGTGCAAGCTCGGCCTCTCACTTTTCGCTAGCACCGGATTTGCCATCGGCGTCTTCATCTTTGCTGTCGCGCTTCCGCGTGCCGCTAGAGTTGTTCTATAGTGCTAGCGACCTCTCGCCCTTGCCGCAAAGCATCTGCAACAGGACGATGGAGGAAGACATCATCTAGCCACAAAGAAATCAACTAGAGCGCCGGAGCAGGCATCCAACACGAACATGTTCGCTCGGAGGGGCAGCTTTTTTGCGCACAAGATTCCGACGCGCGTGCTTTTCCTGCGCCTCTGCCCACACAACAACATAGCAAGCAAACACCCCTAAATTCCATCTCTGTCTTCTCCCTTCTGTGGATTCTCTGTTGCACTTCCTTCCATACTGCTAACCGAGCTATCACCGGCGCCCATTAGAGAGCCTGGGAATTGAGAAACCCCAGCGACATCGAGCCAATCACTCTGTTGAAGCCTCACATGGCCAGGGCAGTAGGACGGAAACGACTGGACTTCCAAGGGTGGGAACGGGTGGGGGAAATGACCGGTGTTCCAAGGGTGACGGACGGCCAAGGACGACCAAGGGTGCTGCGGGAGCGGGGGATAGTGCACTTGGGACGAGGGTTGGGGATGAGTCTGCTGCGCACAGCATCGCACAAGGGTGTGATGATCCTACCTTATCAATTACTACATAGGATCACGGACTGCTGTCGGCCACACAATGCTTTATGACGGACATACCCTCTCTTGCACGCGGGGATGACATAGATGTAGCCGAGCGAGAGCGCAAGCTCGACCTCTCACTTTTCGCTAGCACCGGATTTGCAATCGACGTCTTCATGTTTGCCGTCGCGCATCCGCATGCCCCTAGAGTTGTTCTCCGTTATACTTACATGGAAGCATTTGACTACCGTGATACAATTCACTAGACCTTAATTATTGGACTTGCCTGAACGGCCCCCCAAAGGATATGTACCTAGGCACCACGACACAACCCACGAAATTGGCCCAAAAGCGATTTTAGAGCTTGGTCGTTGGCATGTGCCACGCTCAGGAGGGAAAACTAATAAATACCTTTACGAGTAAATCTGGTATTATGTACATGCAAATATTTTTCTAACACACATCCTCTCTATGACGCGCCCGTCGTTTGCACGCTCATGTCATCTTCACGCCTCCACCAGCCCCCTAGAATCGCCGGAAATGATGGCACCACAGTGGTCGTAATAATGACCCCATGCAGATTCTATCACCCAGAATTGTTGTCGAGAGTCACGACGGGCATATATATGCCATCAGTTGGGAGTGCTACAGGGCGCCTTGACCGACTCGACGGCGACGGCACCGTCAAGAAGGAATCAAAGTGACGCTGATCCAGCCATCTGGGAGCAGAATGACCCCCCCCAAACCTTGCACCAGAGGAAGTTTAGAGCATGGTTTGGGGGCTCATTTTGTTCCTAGCGGGGCAAAAGACGTCGAACCGGAAGGTGGCCATCGTCGCCACCATGGTGGATGTTGTCTCAATTGTTTGATGCTGTTTGGTTTTGTGATGTCGCGTCTGAGAGAGAAGACGGGCCAGAGAGAATATAGTTCAAACTTGCTAAATATTTGCTATAAAGGACATTTTTTGGGCTAAATCAAAATCCCCTCTCGCGGGTTGTGATGGACAGAAGATATACTTACTTGTGGGTTACGTTCCAAGTGTCACCTACTCTCTCCTGTCGACACCTACAACTAGTGATGGGAAGTGGGTAAACACTTTGGGGCAGCTGGACCAGGGCAGTAACAAGTTGGCAGGAGCACCAAATTTTAGTCCTACTTTGGCACAAAAATCACAAACAAGCCCCATTTCCCCCAAAACCATCTCTTTTATTGGGGGCGCTTACAACTTATACCACACCCATATCTCACTTCCGAAACTTTCTCCAGCACAGGCCAGAGAGCAAGGATAATGTTGGGAAAAGAAACAAAGAAAAATTGTTGGTAGAAGCGGCGATATAAGAACGTCCATTTGGGGTATGCATATTTCATAGCAAACAGACAGAAGTCCCGTGGCATTTGAACGCATAATACCCCAAATGAGGGAAAGATAGGGCATAAGTCTCTGTCACACACACAAGGTTTTGCAACTACAACAGAACTACTATTAGCCAGATTCATGGAGTTCTACTCAGAACTCCACCTTTCAGTTTTGTTATATTTGCCCATTGTATTAAGTTGCAACTAGGCGTAATCCAAAATATTTTATACATTCTTCAGTATTTCTCATATGAAAGGTATGTGACAACAACTCCCCCTTCTAAAAAGGACATGAAATCCTATGAGCACATGTAGCCTTATCTCTGAGCAGGAACATAAATGCTCTATAGTAACTTAAAAGAATAATGTCCATACAAGAGAAAAGCATTTGGAGCCTGTTTCAACCGTAATAATATTGGCAAAGCGCATGATGGTAAACAAGATCAAGTGTCCGGAGGGTATTGCTCTAAAAGAGATGAACTAATGGGGCTCATTCATCCAGATTTGCCAACTTTGAAGTAGTGACAGTGCCACGGCTGGGCAATGTGCTATTGAACGTGTAGCAACACTTGAACCTTGTATGAAAAGTAACAAAAGGTAACAAAACACTGCCTTTTGGAGTGAATAATGTGAAGAGAGGTGACTCATTGCGTTTAATTGGCAGGAGAAGGTCCTGCAACCTGACTTCTACTAAAAGAAAAGGTGTCACGCACATACATATCAATCAAGGCACCCATGTATGTCTGATTTCAAGTGTCCTATTGTATTTGATGTTACTTCCTACTCCCCTTGTCATGAAAACTTTCTCTTATGTAAGCAACTGGAATCAAGGTTTTGCAAAAACATCCATGAAGGGCTACTCATCTTTCTTCTTTTCCTCTAACACTGCACAAGTTTTCTGTTCCAGGTTACTGGGGCCTGCTTCAAAAAGATACAGATCATGCTCTCCATCATCCTCAACAGTTATTCTACGCCAAGCCAAACACTTCACTTCCCAGCCTTTTTTCTCCATCCGTGCCAATAGTTCTTCAAGACCTATGAACACACCCATTTGGTTCCTACGCTGGTAAGTGAACAGTAACCTGGGACTCTTCGCAGAACTTTCGAACAGAGATGATATTATTGACAGCAGTGGGTCAACGATCTTTCTCAAGAAGAGGCAATCACAAGCGATTATGACATCGAATTGTGACGTTGTTTTGTAGGACAACTGCTCAGAGATAGGTTTGAACCAATCCAAGACAGCTGCTCCAGCCAATCCCTTTCCAATTCGAGAGTATTTGAGAAAAACTTCACCCGCTGATTCATCAAGTACTACATCTCCATTCCGCTTCAAGTTCGGCCAAATAGCGTGTTTCACGAGCACTGGCAGATCTGTTACGAGTATATTTGCACCGGCTGCAGCAAGACATGTTCCTACCAAACCTATACCTGCTCCTACCTCAAGCATTGTCAAATCCTTGTTCCTCAATCGATGTTGCCAGTACCTCATCGGCTCACTGCCTATGTCACATGTGAACGCCTCCACCATCAATCGACTCCCCGGCCAAGGCTGGAACCCTGTTTTGGCCTCGAGGTAAAAGCCCTTCTCGAAGAAGAACGGATCGATCACATGGTTGTCCTCTATTTCGGGTTCAGATGCGTTTGGTTCGGTGGGCAGCAAGACTCCAGATGACTTGTCCCTACAATTGAATTTCAGCTTCGTGTCGCCGTTCGGCAGAGTCACGTGGAAGGTGATGGGACCACGAAGGTCGTCGTCGTCGTCGTCGTCGTCGCCATCGTCGTCCTCGTCATACGAAGCGTGAACGACGGTCCATTCTTCGGCGCACTTTAGATCTGGATTAATCGGCACACATGTGGACGGATCGGGAACGAACAGTTGCGGGCTCGCCATTCTTCGTGTTGCTACGCTATGTTTCGTGTGAATGTATTGCGCGGGTGCTCCTGAAGGATGCAAAAGGCGGCGTCGCCCCTGCCAATTCCAGAGAGAGTTGTTCTTTTTGTGGGGTTGTGGCTGGTGGCTGTGGCTGCTCGCTGCTCGCTCGGCGGTCGGCAGTCGGCAGTCGGCAGTCGGCAGTTTCGAGTCTTTTCGAGTTGGTCCGTCATAGGACCAAGGACATTACTGGATATCTCCTCTC
>JALLPA010001123.1:0-11794 GCA_036939895.1 Thalassiosira exigua
GTAATAAGTTAATTAGACAACGAATACCAAAAATTTGCAAAATAAGCTTAATTTGGGAATAATTTAATTAGGGAACGGCGGTACAGGCGCTTCAATTTTAGTTTGTTGCGCTAGAGCTAAGATCAATAGGCTTTTCCAGAATCAATAATCTTTAAATTCTTCAGTTAGGAAAGTGCCAAGAAATGATTGATAGACAGACTTGCTCCAATATTGGCCAGTCCCGAAAAAATGGAAGCTGTTATTTTCCTGCCTTCCTTTCAACGCATGCAGTTCCTCTGTAGGTAAAGCCTTCATCGTCATCGCACCCTTAACCGTCAGCGCACGCTTCTGGCTCATTTCCTCTCACGCACACGCCAAATTCAAAAGCAGCCAATGATTTTGAATTACTCCAAGGTATCCTCACCCTATTCCCTTCTCCAATTTCTTTCCTTCCCTCCGTTCCATTCGGAACCAATACATGGTTGCATCACCGGCAAGAAGTGGAGTGTCTCTTCTTCTCCGTGACCTTCCCAATTCCCTGTCTTTCCCTCTGTTTTGTATTTTTCATTCATTTGAATCCGGTTGCTGGAGAAGATCCGGCTCCTCCTGCTCTGATCTGGAGCCAATGCCTGTTGCTGGATGGATGCTGGATAATCAGCGGATCCGGAGCCATTTAATTGGCTCCGGATCCGCTCATAATCTCCAGCCGTCAGAATCCGAAAGGCGATTAAAGTAGCAAGTAGCATAAAAAGGTGAGCAAAAACGATGACACGGAATATGCAGCCCTTTGATTGTATCACTGACCTTGTTCACATCTCTTTCCCCTTCTCCTACGTTATCCCCAGTTCACCGCCGTTCCGTTCTGTCACCCTCTTCTTTCACTTGCGTCTATGTATCTATCTCCCTTACTTGCCAGCCAAATTTGTTTGTCACCACAAATTTGAACATTTGTAGAAATGGTGGTTATTCACCAAATTCCACTATTATAAGCACTAACCATTCCTGGGAATGAACGATGCCTACAATACCAACAGACAAAATATATTAGTTGGAAGTGTTTTTGCTGTGTAGCCTGAGGGATGGCTCTGATTTTAGGGACTTTGGCAAACCGAATAAAGTATAGCAGGAAGGACGCACGAGACACGAAGCTCATATCCAGGGATGAAAACGGAAGATACCCAAGACCCGTAGGATATGGTAGACAATACCGAAGGGAAATATTGAGGCCAGATAGAATGGAGAGCAATAGGATATAATGAGGTAGGGAAGCCTCGATTAGAGAGAGGAGCGAACAGAGAGGGATCAGGCACGAAGTGTAATGAGGATGTAGATGATAGCATAGGCATCGATGATGCCATAACTTCTATTAGAGAGTAAAGAGTAACACTACCTCTGAGAATCAATTCGAAACAGCCAAAGGTTTGGCTCTAACTTTTAGGCTGAAGGCCGGACTCTGACTCTGGAATCTTACACATTCGGCTGGAGCCAAACTTTGGCTTTGTATACTTTACTTTACGGCCAAAGGCCAAGCTGTGGCTTTAAGAACTTACATAAAGGCCAAGCTCTGGCTTTGAGAACTTTCATTCTTGGCTGAAGGCCGAGCTCTGTTTTTAAGAACTCGATTAAAACTGGGACCGCAAAACTCAAACTCCAGAGTTGAACTTTTACTATCGCCGACCCCACCTTACATGCTCCATCAACCTGATTGACAATCCGCCTCTCCATGCAATACACAGCGCCAAAATCCCCCATGTGTCCCAAGCCTGTCCTCAGCATCCATACTGCTCAAGCTAAGGTGTCTTTGAGCGCCTTTGTGGTCCAAGGCATCTTCATGCTCCTGAAAGCCTTGACCTGGACACGAGAACGTTCACAAAGCATGCCCCTCAAACTATGCATTGTGGGCATTCAAATAACTTCCATCTCAGCTCTCAGCAACTATCTGTAAAATATATTTTCAGAAAAAGCCCCTCAGATGTGCAACAAGGCACAAGAGTGAAGCAGCACGTTCCCTCTTTGGGAATGAGTCTGGTAAAGAGTAGCTGCATGCTGGTAGGACACTCTCCACTATGCCCATACCAGCCCGCTGCCACCAGTGGTCTTGGCGATGCAATACAAAAGTGGCCAACCCTTTCTCTCTAGAGAGAGAAGAGTAGCTCAACCTGAGGCCTGTAAGTTTGAATTTTCTGCTCTACCAACAACCTACCTGCTGCAACTCCTGTCATATTGAAAGTCTGGATAAAACTATGATTCGCCATTTAATGGTCATTGGTCATCAGCCTTTCATGACCTTTAGTTTCCGTACATGGAGTCAACGTCTTTCAATGTCCACATGAGTCATCTTTTACCCTTGTATCAGTCATAAACTATGTGATTAATGACTTACATCTTAATATGTGGACTTAGTGGAAATATCTAAAAATCCTTAGTTTTAAATAACTTGGCATTCTTTTTTGCAAAAACAGTGTCTCCCCTTCCCCCATTTCAAGAAGGTAGAGTATAATGACATTTTTATCTCTTTGATAATTTCACTGAATGTAATAAACTATACATCAGGAATAAATACTACTGCATTTGAAGCAATATTTTTATATTTTAAAAAAGAACAGTCATTGCGTTCATTTTATTTTCTTTACTTTTTGATCTCCGTTTGGGATGTATGAGCGAAATGAATTGATTCTACTGGGTACTCGATATTAAAATCGGGCACACAAATGGTCAATTCGGTACTAAAATGACCCTCAGACTGTCTCATAAGCTAACTCATTATGCACTGGCTATCATAGGTAGATCATAGCCGTGGTAATATTTTTGTTTTGTATCACAACCCTGGTGTAGACAAATAGGAAGATGAAGCTGACGTTGAAGCTGGCAATGAAGGGGACGGAATTGCATTACTTCATAATGCCTATTGCCCCTGAGTCATTAAATATCGCGTGGACAAACTGTAGAGAAAAAAAACATTGCAATATGACTTACGACTTAAGCAATGAAAAGGTCCAAGACATCAAATAAGTTTCAGTTGAAGCAAGACTTTAAATTCAATTTCTAAACATATGAGTAAATATGAACTGGTATGAAAATGGCATAATTATATATGAGGTTCAATTGTGTTGTCACTTCAGAACCATGAAAGTTATGGATAATACTATGTGGTGTCGATCAGAGTTGTGTCCTGAAAAAATGAGCTGCCACCTTGACAATGAATTGGAATCAATTTGCACTGAGCAATTGCACACGTTTCATGCTGCTGATTCTCGCAGCTTCTGTGGTTATTGTCTACCCTGCTGTTACTTTGGAGATCAGTGTTTGTATCCGACTCACCTCATAAATCACACCATCATAAGACAACCAGATATCATGCTCTACTCCAAAACAAAAGCCAAGTGCACTTCTTTTTGTAGCTCATTTCTTCATCTCATGTATTGGCCTAGAGTATTCCTTCTGCCTCATGCTGGGCATCATATACTCTGTTGTTGACACTGTTGCTAACAAGTTGCTCACAGAGATGACTATATTGGTGTGTGGTCAATATACTAGCATTATATCATTCTCTACCATCGGCATCTGTCAGGATATATCCTTTTTCTAATAGCGTGTGCCACATGGCTATCATTTTACACCATCTTAATGATGGGATTATTGAAAGGTGATACTTATGTTATTTATCTGCTTGCCCTATCAAGCATGATCTTAGGGATATTTGCCTATTGAAAACCAACAACGACAATTTGAAAACTAATGATAATATTGAGATGTTAAGAATCTTGATTGATAATACAATATTCTTTCAGTGATTCTGAGGAATTTCTTTGTACAGATATCTAGACTCTGGGCTGTTGTATATTCACAATACAAAGATTATCAAGACATAGTAGCTAGATCTGAGACGTAGCTGTGGATTATCAAGTTGCAGATTTTATGAGAACTGTGGTCTAGAGGAGATTTCCGCCGCTGCTATTGCACCGTCGGTCCCTCTCACGGTCGATCCAAACGGCCGTGCTCCACCACCTTAAGTTAGGCCCGTCGAGACATGTATCCGCCTCTCTTTGGGGTACCATATCTGCCCGACACCACTTGGATACAATTTGTACCCAAATTAGTGTGGTGCTCCACGCTCACGCTGAACATCACGGGCTACAACTTTCGTGGCACCGCCAACATGGCTGATGCTCTGTCGGGCAATATCTGCCGAATATGTCCAGCAGCCGCCCCAGCCATCACTTACACCCTATTGTTGTTGTCGGTCATGCTTTGCCATACCAAATGCTTGGTTATATGTCGGTCATGCTCTTGTAGCCTATTTTCGTCCCATGCAATGGCCTAGTCTTCCTAGCTGCCCCATGTCTGTGCACCAGACACTCTGATGTTGGCTGTTCAAGGAACTTATTTAAAACAACAACTTGCACTTGTCTGGTGTGACCATTTCCAACAACCACGGCCTGCAAGCCCTTACTGCCATGGCACAGTACATCTACCATGTTGTCTTTGGGCATTTGTCGCTGCTAACTTGAACTGCACCATGTACTTTTGAAACCTGTAGTTAAATCCTAATGCTTCAGACATCAACAAAAAGTTGAGCTTTACACACATACCTTGTCATAACAAGAAGTTTGTCCATGTTGTCTCTCTCATTTTTTGTGATAAGCATCGATCAGCAAATACTACCTGATCACAGAGCAAAATGCAATTTACACAAAGCGTTGATATCGGGCGCTACAATCTGCGGTCATCTATTCACACTGTTAATTTGCATCACCATCACCATCTATCTTTACAAAAAGCAGGAATATTTGTTTGAACCGGTCATTTGGTGACGTCTCTCGGATATCTCTACGATAGTGGAGGCACCACCATCATAGCCAGAAAAATATTCCTCACTGACTTCGGTAAACCCCAAGGTCTCGTTCGCTTTGGCTCGCCCCAATGAATGGATTGACTTTCAACAACTTCTAAGTTGGCTAAAAATTCAAGGTAATGAAAATATTCTGATTGAGACATATTATTTGTTTACAAAGGATGAGTATGAATGCCATGAGTAGTTGTCGACTTCTTGTTGCAGTTAGCGCCCATCTAGAGTTTCAAAAACACACATTCACGGACCAATCCCAGCTCAGTTCTTGCTTCCTGGCAGACTCTCATACATTGGGAAGTCATAGATCTTTGGTGCATTTGCTCTTCACTGCTAGCCACTTACTTATATCCGCTCACTTTTCGTCATGGAAATGCTACGACGGAGACTCAATGAAACGATATGTTAATGACAAAACAGATCTTTGGGCTCTGGTTGCTCCCGTGACTATACGAAGCAAGCCGTGCAGCAAGAGCATTGTATTTGCGGCGCCTCGCCGTTCGGTCCCGGTTGGCAGTCGGCGTGGAACACGCCCAGGTTCCCACCCGGCGATGTGTTGTTCCGGATCAGGCAGAAAGACTCGTCTACTACCCCCGTTATGTCGTTGTTGTTGATGAGCAGTTCCTCTGCTCAGTCGTAGCGGGGCGGAGGGCGCAGATCAGTGTGTGACTGAACATTGCAGGTGTGCGGCTGAACATTGCGGGACGAAACATCCGTGACGGCTTGCACCGGAGATATATCACTCGCACTCACCTAAGAACAAGAACTCCCCCTCCGCGATGATGGGCATAGTCCCCGTCAATTGGTTGTCGTTCATCCAAAGATCCTTCAGCCGGATGCTCTGTCCGTAGTTCTCCGGTATCGTGCCGGTGAGTTGGTTGTTGTTGAGGTACAAAATCCTCAGGCTCATGAGTCGGCCCCCGAAAAGACCCGCCGGCACGGTCCCCTCGAGCCCGTTCTGCTCGAGGCTCAGGAACTCGAGCGCGCGCATGTCCCCGAACTCGTTCGGGATGGGCCCCGTGAGCTGGTTGTTCTGCAGCTCCAGCTCCTCGAGCGCGGTGCAGAATCCGAACGTGGCCGGTATGGTCCCCGTAATCTGGTTGAAGCTGGCCCAGAACGTGGCCAGCTTGGTGAGGTCGCCGATGCTGTCGGACAGGCTGCTGCTGAGGGAGTTGTTCTTGAATATGACCTCCTCCAGCTCGAGGTTGGTGTAGAACTCCTCGGGTATGGGCCCGACGATCTGATTGTCCTCCATGTCGATCCAGGTGAGCTTGTCGAGGTTGCCGATCTCGGTGGGAATGGTCCCCGAGACCTGATTCTTGTAGAACAGGAAGACGTCTTTTTGCAGCCAGAAAACAATAGATGGTTGAGACGTGACGGGAAATGTCCGAAGTACAAGCTTTGCGCTATCCTTCTTCAACCACTCACTCATGTCGACCAAGTTTCCGATCTCCGTGGGGATGGTCCCCGTGATCTCGTTGTCCGCAAACTTCGGGTCAGACCAAAGTAGACGAGTTGGGTTAAGAAGGCGATCGCAGCACGAATCAAACTGAAACCAACGATCGATCTGAACTCACCCAAAGGTTTTGAAGCTTGGTCCACTGGCCGATCTCGGCCGGGATCTCCCCCCGGAAGTTGTTGAGGCTGGCGCGGAAGTTGACCACCTCCCCCAGCCCGTCGGCGCCGGCGTACTCGGGCTGGAAGAGGTCGCCGTCCATGGCGTTGGACTCGACGTCGAAGGTCTGGAGGGGCGTGATGAGCCCGAGGGTGGTGGGGATGGGACCCGACTGGGCGTTGAAGAAGGAGATGTAGGAGGTCATGTAGACGAGGACGCCCATCTCCGGGGGGATCTGGCCGATCATGTTGTTGGACTCTGCGTTTTTGGGGCGGGTTTTGGAACGAAGAACGGAGCAACCTGTCAGCACTGCGGTAGTCAAGCTGAATTGGAGCCACCCTAAGCTAGGGTCGAGAATGCACCGATCTGCCTGACGCTTGCTTCAGGCAACCAGTTTGACAACCGCGTAGGTAGTGGTAGGTATACTGGTAGGTAGACCGGTGGGGATATCCACCAGCAACACATGGCCTCCCCGCGCACATCTCCTCACTCTGCCACAGCCCTTCTCCGCAACAAACGAAAACAAATCGTTCCAACCAAACCGCACCAAAACAAATCACGCATCACTCGTCACCGATCACTCACGCAAGTTCAGATTCAGCACGTTCCCGAACTCGTCGCACACCAGCTGGTTGTAACTCCCGTTCGCGCCGCTGATCTCGGTCCCCCACTCGCAGTAGTTCAACCCCGAAAGCCACGTCCCGGGCGACGCGTCGGCGATCAACTCCGAGTTCGCCCCCGAGTTCCACTCGTTCCCCCCCAAGGCGAAGTACATGACCGCCAGCGCGTACCGCTGCTCGTTCAGCAGCAACTGGCTCTCCGTGCACGGGTCGATGGGGACGGACGCGTCGCACTCCTCCAAGATCCAATCGGCCGCCCGGCTCTGGGGCGAGTTGGGATCCGCGAGGGCCTCCACGGTCCCCACCCGCACGCTCACCCCCACGATCTGCTCGTACAGGCGGTTCGCGCAGGTGCCCTCGTTCTCGCAGTCGGTGACCGTGGGCGCCGTGGACGTGCTGGGAGCGTCGGTGCTGTAGGTGGGCGAGACGGTGGGACGGTTCGTGGGAGGGGGGGTCGGAGCGGGCGTCTGGACGAAGCTCAGGCTGACCTCGAGGTGCAGCTGGAGGATGAGCTCGCGCATGTCGATCTCGTCGAGCTCGCGCTTGGACGGGGGGAGGAAGAAGCGGCGAGCGAGGTCGTCGCCCGCGTCGTGGGCGCCGCCCGGGTCCGTCGCCTCGCCGGGCGCCTCCTCGGTGAGCCGTCTCTGGTTGGGTAGGAGATTTCCTCGCTGCCGATCGGGTCTGTCCGCGTGGCTCGACTCGTACTGATTCCCGGCGGTCCGCCGCCGTCTCAGCCTTCCTCCGCTGGACTGCTCGCACGCAGCCGGCGCCGAGAGCAGCGCTCCCATGGCGAACAGCGTTTTCTTCAGCGGCCTCCCACCCATCCTTTCTCGCCGTCTTCGGTGTCGATCGTCTCTCATGTGGCTGCCCGGATCTCTCAATGCCCCGAAGAAGTATTCACAACAACAAAGCTATCGGCCTGAAAGGAAAGGAATGAAGGTCACGAGCGCGCTTTTTATTGCCGCGGTATTTCCCTTGCGCACGATGGCAAATGATTGACGGGCGAGGCCCGCCACCTTACCCATTCTTCTTCGTTGATCGCAAGACCAAAACATCGGGAAAGATAGTCGTTCAAAGCACAGGGGACCACGCCGAACAGAAAATAGATAGGCGCGTTAGTGTCGCGTCCCTCGACCAGCATCAACCAACGGACCTTGAGAAACCTGCCCCGCTTTCAGTTCAGCGAGCACGTTTTAGCTGTCCGTGCTTAGAGAGGGTTCGCCATGAATGTCCTTGGCGTGGCTGAGGGCACTTTCACCACGCTTTCGCCAAGCTCTCACATGATGTGTTGTTGGTAGCAAATCGATTTCACAAATTTCGAGTTGCCGTTCATACTTTGCATCCGTTCGGACAATAGTATTGGTGCCTCCGTATGTATGTAGGTTTTTATCGATAATCATACTGGGTCCTTGGGTAATTTATTTCCGATGGAGAAACGTATGTGCAGTCGCCGGAAGTAATCAAAATGAACTTCCTACCGCTATGGCTATGTTGTGGGATCTACATAATAATATGTCGAAACATAAGATGCGATCTCGAGGACGACGTCCTCCAACGGGCGGGCCCCCGCGGGCTTTCGTTCACTCCCGGCCCTCTGAGCGCTGGCCTCCCGACCTTGGTCCAGGCGTCCCTCTCTAGAGAAGGGGGCGGGGGCGGAGGGCGGGGCAGATAATTTTAGTAGAGGAAAGTTGTTGCACACGATACGGCGCACAAAACCAAAACAACACCGCAACCTGCCGGAACATGACATCGTCATCCGAAGTCGAGGCCAAAGTCTGCACGCCCAGCGACCCCGCGACCCGCGAAGCCGAGATCGCGATCCTCCTGTGGCTGTCCTCTCCCCAATCGGCGCCCCCGCCTCGCCCTTCGTCCCCGAATCTACGAGACGGTCGACCGACGCCCGCGAACGCATGAACCGAAGCATTGGGGAACGAACTTCGCGGAGGGACGTCGAGCGATCGAGGCCCGCAGCGCGGATGGCGAAAACGGGGAACGCCATCTCGTCGCTGCTGCTTCGGCGAGCGCCGTTGCAGGCGCGGCGAGCCCCCAGGCGACGCGTCCACGTCGTCGCTGCCATGTCGCGAGCGGCCAGCGATCGACCTCGACGTGCGAGAGGAGAACGGGTCATTATTTCCCGGGGTCCCCCGTTCGGCAGGCTGGCGAGGACGGCCGGAAAGGACTGCTTGCTTCGCCGTGGATGGGAATGGTCGACGGCGGACGACGAGCGAGGCGACGGCGCGGAGCCGACGGCCTCGCGGCGAGAGCAACGATTGGCGTTCGTTTGGCAGTCCAAAAAAGGGCCTCGATTCGGAACGGACGACGCGAGGGCCGCTCACGTCCGCCCGTTTCCGATGGATTGGACGGATCGCTTCGACGACAAGGCGTTGCTAGCGCAAGCCCTCCGAAGCAGGGGCATTGCCCCTACCTATGTCCATCCGAGTGATCGTGGGGTTGCACCATACAATTCGAACAGCTTGTACTTCGTCAAGTATCGCCACGGGGTGAAGGGAAAGAGCGTCTACGTCTACAACGAGCAGGAGTTGCTCGCTTGGCATCGTCGGTGTTCCAATGTGAGGGACTTCGTGGTGGAGGAGGAGGTCGTGCCGTCTTTGTACGACGGACGGAAATTCGTGTTGCGGTGCCACATTCTGGCGACAATTCGGAATGAGGCACCGCTGCAAACGTACATTCACAGGAAGTCGATCGTATGTCAACATCATGCCTCCGCATACAAGCCGGGGGGGGGACAGAGAAATCGTCTCAGGTCGGTCAGGCCGGGAAGCGGCGCCCGATCCCGATCTTGCTTGACGACTTGCCGAGCGACCACCCGGCGGCTCGCGCGTACGACGAGATTCGGTCGTGTCATCGAGAGTTGGTGGAAGCGGTACTGGAGGCGCATCCGATCGACCGCGGCATGCTCGCGCCGGAAACTGCCTGCTTCGCGCTCATGGGTTCGGACGCGTCGATCGACGCACGGGGCAACGTCAAAGTTTGCGAAGTGAACTCCCACCCGGCGTTGGGTTGGGGGACCATGTCGAAAGTGCCCTCGGGGGTGTATTCGAATCTGATCGAAGAGATGCTCTTCCTCCTTCTTCTGTCGAACGAGTACGAGAAAGGGACTGGATTCGACTTGCTTTGCTGAATATAGCATTGCCTAAGTAGTACTTAGTGCCTGACAAAGTGAATGTTTGAGAATATTGATCCATGAACATTGCCAAAACGGGACTTAATCTTGCTTTATCGCGTCGTAACGGGAACATATCTGACCTGAGACTGTAGAGCTTCATCGCCAGAAGATATATCAATAATAGATGTAGTTGTTAGTTGAACCAGGTGCTCTGCATTTGAGACAGAGGTTGGATGGTGTATCACCCATTTCCTTTGAGCATATGCTACATTTTCGAGGACCGGATATGTCGCCTGAACTAGATCTCGTTGGGTTCATCGTTGTGTAGATCAAATGTGCTTCATTGGTGCGATCCTCGACAGAAACATACTTTAGACTTCCAACAATACCAGGTGGTGGACCCGGTATGCCATCAGGGAATAGCAATGACGATCCTGTTTCCCCCTTAGCTTCAGGCATGATATCTTTCATTAAACCTTTGAGCGGAAGATTTGATGCCTTCATCTCTACCTTGCTTGACCATTTTTGTGCCTTCTTGAGGTCAAACTTAAATCCATACATTCCTTTTTCGTAGCAACAGCTCAGCGTATACGCCGCGACAACTGTAAAGGTGGGTGTCAGTGAAATAAGTATCAGAAGCATCAACAATGAAAAAAATCACTTGCCTCTTGCGGCGTCATTCGATGTTTGGTTTGCAGCTTCTGTGAGAAGTTCATAGCCATCTTCCCAATCTCTTTCGACGCCTTTACCTGTAACGAGACAAAAACCCTGGAGGGCTTTTGCGAGGTTGTCCTCTTCTTCTGCAGCCCTGCACAGTAATCTGTAACCTTTATGTACCTCTTTCTGCTCTCCAAAAAGATACCTGCGTGCAAGAGTTACCATATGCTCTACATCACTCTCGTTTGCTTCCGTTGCGGTTTGCAATGGGTTATCTTCACTTGTCTTGACTTGCCTACTGCCAGCCCATTCACCAATGATGCTGTTGTCGAGGTCCTCACACTTTATTAACTCTTGGATTGTCTGTTTTACGATGTCAGAGTGAAATAGTTTGTCACCTATTGGCTCTCGAGTCATCGGCGAGCAGTAGGTACCTGTGTGTGAAAAGTAGTTCTCGATGCAACCCTTGCAATAGATAAATCCATCTTCCGCTATGACAGGATCCCTCGGGAGCACATGGCACAAGGGACAAATGAACTCCACTGCCAACGAGTTTGGGTCCATCGTCGAAGACACCGAGCCAGTCCACTGATGCCTGAGAGGAAGAGGTGACTTCGAAACTAGACATTATTACCTCATGTTGTCACCAAGCATTGATATTGTGAAATTTTCAGGTTCTGAAATTTTCAGGACCGAAGGTGTATTTAGGGATGCTAAGTTTCATTGTTGAGAAGTTTTATACCATTAAGTTTCTAATTAAACTTAGACTAAGTTTTATCCTTGATATTTTACAAATGAAACTTAGCATAGGAGGGTTTGGCTATTTAGGGTCACCTCCTTCTATTATCCAAAACATCGCTGATCGCTAAGGTGCGATCATGCATACACGCCGCGTCTCTGCGTCTGCCCATCCATCAAATATTGCCGCTCGTCATGGCAGCAACGGT
>JALLPA010001124.1:0-11781 GCA_036939895.1 Thalassiosira exigua
ATCCATCCTGTGCGACTGTTGATTGGATAGTTTTGGTACGTGTACAGTGCAGCAAAATGAACTCTCTGCCACACCCCTTCGCTGCCATTGGGCCACGAGTGTTCCCTAACAACCAATGCATTCATTTGTGAGTTTGCGTTCAACGACCCTGTTTGCCTAATCGGGATGATGCCGATTAGCTAACAGGAATGCCCCATCCTCCTACGCTCGCGCTTGCACCCCCGGATGAAGTTCCGCCCTCCTTGGTGCCTCCCGTGCCGGCACCAACCCCACTGAAATCCTTATCCGCAATCGTTTCCTCCTTCTCAATCAACCCCAACGCCAGGCCGTACTCGTCCTGGACGTATGTGTCCAGGCAGCTCTCGATGTAGCGGCACGCCACCTCATTCTCGAACGGGCAGAGAGCGGGCCGGCACTCCTCCTCCTCGAAATTACCCAGGATACACTTCTCGATCGACCCGCAGTAGGGCTCTGCGCCCGTCACAACGTCCAGCAGGTGGGCCTCAATCTCCGCGAGCGTGGGGAAGGTGTCCTCCTGCGGGATGGCGGCGAGCACCTCGAGGTAATCGCTCGTCGCGCGCGTCGTGACCCGGTTGCAGTAATCGATCGTCAGCTCCAGCGCGCACGGGCGTAAGACGGCCGGATGCTCATCGTTGGGCGCGCCAGGAGGCAGGGACGTGGCGGTCTGGAACCACCCATCGGATGCGGTGAGGACGGAGAATGGATCGCGAGGGGGTGCCCCGGTCCCATTAGATTCCTTCGGGAAGAGCAAACCTTCCAGCAAATGACCGGAATGAGTGACCGCCTTCTCGTAGATATCCTTTTCCTTGGAAGTAGCGTTGAGTTTCGTTTGGAGATCCTTTAACTCTTCAGCAGTGACCGCGGGGCTGCCGCCGATAGCCCGGAGCTCTGTTTGGAAGTTGGGTGGGACGCCCACAGGAATGCTTCCCTCCCTCCCCTTGCCCTGCGCCTTCAGCTTCGGGCTCTTCCCGCCGGTGATAAAGTTGAACAGCCCATTTCTCAGGAACCTCAGGGGGCCGCTCTCGGCGACTTTGTGCCAGGAGCTCAGCCCCTTCATGAGCGACACCCAGTCGAGGATCTGGTCGGGGTACTGCCAGTTCCCCTGGAACTTCACCGTGCGCCGGAGGGTCGTGGCCCCGAACGGCCCCGCGCTCTTATCCTTCCCCAGCACGGCCCCCGTCACCGGATCCGTGTCACGGTACGTTCCGCTCCCCACGAACATCATGGTAGGGTACGCCTTGATGCCCGCCGCCAGGCAAAGCTCCATGTGCCTCGTGTTCTTCTCGCAGTCGAACAGCGCCATGATCAGGTTCGACGACCGGCTCCCGGCGTTCAGGTGGGTGGCGATGGCGTCCCACGACGGCGCGACGTGGTGGCAATTCTGGCACCATTGGGCGTAGAAGAGAACAGCGGCGTCGTGCCCAACGTACTCGTCTGCGACGGGCTGTTGCGGCGCGGCGGGCGACGACGACGATCCCGAGGCCCCGTCCCCGGTCGTCGTCGAGGACGACTCCGCGGCGAACTCCGGCAGCGGCTTCAGCGTCTCGGGGTGCAGGCCGAGGTACGCCGCCGCCGTGGGGACGTCCCAGTGGTCAAGGTTGCGCTCGCGACGGGACACGGTCGACTCGTACTTCTTGGTCTCAAGCTCCTCCATGTACTGGCTCCAGAGATCACCGAAGGCGTCCCCGAGGACGGGCGCGGGGAGCACCGAGAAGAGGGACAGAGGGAAAAGAAGGTTCGATGACTTCATGGTTGCTAATAAAATGTGGCTGTGTTAACTTCCTCCCCGACCCATCATGGTGAGACACCCTCGACCCTCGACCTCCCTCGCTCGATCGACCCCTCGACCCTCGACCCTATCGCGACCCTCGACTTGCGACTTGATAGTACCTAACTCGCAGAGCGAGAGGCAGGTGCGTGGAGAATATTATTAGCGAAAATTTATTTATAGATACACGCTTATTGTACCAATCACTATCGCCATAATACGTCACCTTCCAGGTGGATTCCCTTGGAGCCGCATGCAAAAGCATTCATATTGTACGAAGACCGACAAACAAACAAAGAAGAGGGACACAAAGAGATGAAGAACGATGGGACCGATCGAGCTCGAGAGGGAGGGTGGAAATCTAACCTGTGGCCGGAGATGAGGTCGAGAGGACTTGGTGAAGTGTCGGAGAAGTCGATGGAAACAATAATGGAATGAAGGCCGGATGCAGATGAAAGATGGGGGCCTAGCCAGCCGTTTGGTCTATCATAATCACCCAACTGAAACTCAGCATGGCCGTCGAGCCAAATGCAAAGGCGCCGACAGTGGGTACCAACTCCGAGAATGTTATCGAAAATGATGACGGAAGAGTAACCAAGCCCATAGCTACTGAGGCGCGAAGAAATGCGGCTTCCCTGGACTCGACAATCCACGACAGCATCGGTGAAAACGACAGCAATAACATACCACTGAGGAGGCGGATGGGAATGCAGCTCTCCCACATGACTGATGCTATCAATGAAAATCTCATCGTCTTGCGCTACGCAACAATGTCGACGGTGCTTTTACTGGGCATATACGGGGTTGCCAATACCCCGCTGTTCTATCGATACAAAAGCGTGATGGACATTCCCTCGAAGGTGTTCGTCAAGAGAAAATGGATACATGGGAGGATCGTCGGTGTTGTCAAAAACGAGAGTGCTGGGCCACGCATAGGCCTCTCAAATGCAACAACAGACTGGGACAAGACTGCACCAACAAGAAGTGATAATCCCAAGCAATATATTGGATTGGCATCTCTCATCTCCACTTCTTTGCAGAAAACCCGTCCTGGATCAAGAAGTGGCAGTGTCGGTGAGGCGCCCAATTCAGAGATTAACTCCCCACAGAATCCTATCATGTTCCTGTTCCGGCATTCATCTCCCATGGAACGACTATTGACTCAGTCTGCGATGGAAAAGGTCCTCTCGATCTCGGGAAGATCTCCGTCGAAATTGCTCTATTCTTCGGCAAATCCCTATCGTAATTTGCTCCTGATTGAATTGGCCGGGGTAGCTTACCCACCCTCGAGTGGTCCTTCCTCTTTTCTATCCGATTCGTTAACTGCAACGTCTACCGATCAGTTTCCAATCCTTGATAAACTCATCAAACAGAAGGCAAAGGTGTCCCTTCAACTACTTGCGCAGCGAGCAATAAACTCTCCACCAAAGCAAAACAATGATCTTGATGATAACTCAGCTGACAGACAATTTTCGATACAGGATGAAATGAACGACACTGCAGCAATATGTCACTTGCATTATCGTCGGCCTAAGCAATGGTTCACCACGACCAACGCATGTCTGGAAATGGTTAAGGAAGGCCAGGCGTGCATTAACTCCTGCGGTCTCGTCATTCCTTCAAATGGGAACGTATCTAGAAATGCTTCTCCCAGCGGAGAAAGTGAGGCGACCATGGAAATCACAGACTTCAACCCAACAGTCAAACAGCTCCAGAATGATGCCCAGTTCATGTCTGATTTGGAAGAAGCTGAGTATTCTGCTTGGAATTCCAAACGAGGTGTGTGGTCATCGGATCGCATACGTCAATTGAGGAGAGACTACGTTGAGGAAGAAGAGATTTTAAGGAACAAATGGTCGACTAGAATCGCGGGTTGGGCGAAGCGAGGCTGGGGATGGATTCGTAGGAAAATATAGGCAATGTATGCCAACAGCTTCTTATAAGTGAAAACCAGCTACACAGCCTCGTAAGGTATTAATTCTAAGGTTTTGGTCCCTGGTGTGGGCACGCCGTTGGAGCTCGTGTTTCGCCACCATGTTTCGCAATAGACTGCAAAACGTTGGAGCGCCACGAAATCGACTTCATTTGCCAGTTGCAGAGGGGAAATTCATATTGAGCACACCCAGAGTTCAGCTAGTTCCAGATGTGAAACTTAAAGGTTTTGTTTGTTCTCCATTCTTTCCCAGGGGTAGGTATATGCGCACGGTCGTCCGTCGTTCGTCATCCGTCATCCGTCATCCGTCGTCTCAACTAGTTGATCTCACCCTACGATGAGGAAACCCATACTCCACCATATGGTAAGACAATACTTCGATAACCATACCATACTGACATGGAATACTTCTTGTCTGCGCGCAGATCCCCCCGTTTTGGGGGATATTTTTGCACTAATGATGAGCCCAATTGCGATCGGTGGCCCCCGTGCTACCAAAATCTCTCCGCTTTGTCGTTGAGGCATCGTGGGAAGATGAACATTGACTCCTCTTAATCCCCGGGCTGCCATCTGCCCTCTCCGACCCGCACACTTCGCAAGCAAGGTAACCGTACTTCGACGGGCCTTTGTGAATAAACGTGCATTTGGAACAGGTCCAAGATATGATTTCGCCCCCAACAGGATCACGTTCTTCACGTTGTCGTTTTGTGGATTGTGTGTGCACTGGCGGTGATGGGTTCCGAGTCAGAGACAGAATCTTTGCCGGGGCAGGACTTGATGAAGGGTGGCTGTCAATCTCTCCAGCCTCCACCTCTGTCTTCGCCTTCTTGGCCGACGCGGGCGAAAAGAAGGACTTCACGCTCGGCGCAGCCTTCGCGAGCTTCACCTCCGTCGTGCAGTCGTCCCCCTGATACTTTCCGTCGATTATCCTCTTGCTCACGGGATGAGCCAGCAGCGACGGTCCAGCTTTCGCGGCGTCGCTTATCCTCTCAACCAGCCTGGGCGTCGGGGTTGTCAACCACTCCAGCGCCACAGATGTATCCCTGAGCACGACGGGCTGGCGGTGGTGAATCCAAGCGAGCTTCGGATGCGCGTCCGTCGTCAGGATCGCGAAAGTCGTCAGGGTCTCGTCCTCTTCCCCTCCGACGTCGTTCGGGACCCTCCGTCCCGTCCTCACGCGCGTCCAGACGCCCGCCAGCAGCAACGGCCGCCGGGCGTCCTCGTCCCGCACGAAGTAGGGCTGCTTCCGCCGGTCGCCCGGCGATCGCGACGCCGTCCACTCGTAGTAGCCGTCGACGGCGACGGCGCACGTCCGTCCCTCGCGGACGAGGCCGCGGAACGAGGGCTTCTCGCACACCGTCTCGGACCGGGCGTTGAACATCTTGTAGTGCGGGGACTTGTGGTCGGGGTGCGTCGGGGGAAGGTGGGGGGCGCGGTCCGTGCCGTCCAGAACGACCAATCCCCAGATCATGGGGGCGCACTCGAGCCGACCCGTCCCGCCGTCGGACCCTCGGTCCCCTCCCGAGCGGCGGAAGACGGGGAATTCGTGTCCCGGCCCGGCGTTCGGACGGCCCTTCGCGTCGCAGGGGACTGCGAGGGCGGGCGCCGGGGCCGAGGCGTCCGTCCCCTCCTTCGTCGCGCCGCCCTCGCCCGTCCGCTCGCCGGCCTCCTCACGGGCAAGCGCGTTGGCCGCAGCGGATACGGAGCGAGCCGAATATGCCGCTCTTCCGCACATTTGTATGAATAGAAGAGTGAGCTCGAACAGAATTGATCTGGACAAGGGAATTGATGACATGAGATAATGATGGCAGATGACGGCGAGTGGGCGAGTCCAAAGCAAAGCCGCCCGACGACCGAATCCGAAGTGAAGTCGGTCTTTTCGATTATATATCGCCATTATTTAATTTCAGCGACATACTACAAATTTCAGGTCTTTTGGGAAAAAACCTTCCGCTCGAGATGCCGATGTCGTCGAATCGATTTCACGACGAAGGTTTTTCCGCGCGACAAACACGCGACGAAAACCGCTTTCACGAAGGCGCCACGTTGCGCGCGCGCGGCGAAAAAAACCTTCGTCGCCATCTCTGGTCGCGACGTCAGAGGGTTTTCGTTCCCAAAAGACGTGAAATTTGTAGTATTACTACTCCTATCCTAATCATGAATATCAACTATTCGCCATTGTGAATGTTTGGGCGAAAACACAATCTACATAACACTGTCTGACTTCGTTGGTCGAGTCACCTCCGCTTCCTTGCCTTGCGACTTGATCCGCCTCCTGACGTCGACCTCGTCCTCGTCCTCGTGCACCATGATGGCGACGTCTAGCATCACACGTGTCCTTCTCGCAATATTCGATGCCCTCCGCTTAGCCGCCCAGCGGCGTCAGCTCTCGCTCTGCCTCTCGCTCTGCCTCCTCGCCGTCGCCTGGTCCTCTGTCTCCGCGGCGGAGAGCGGGCGCGGCGGCGTCCAGCTCGACGAGGACCTCTACAACCGCGCCCTCGCCCACGCGGCGACGATGGACCTCGGCGTCGACGGCGGCATCGCCGACCGCCTCCGCGACCGCGACGTCGAGGCTTTGTACGAAGTGGCGAAGTCGATGAACGACGCCGGGGATCGGATCTCGTCCGTCCTCCTCTGGCACGCCCTCGCCGACGACGGGTCCGAAGGGGACGACTACTACGCGTACGACGGCGCGGAGGGGTACGATTACGAGGGCCACGTCCCCAGCGCGATGGCGCTGGGATTCTCGTACTACGACGTCGACAAGCCCCGATCGCTGCACTATTTTTTGATGGCCGCGAGCAAGGACGGGGCGCCCCACCAGGCGGCGATGTACAACGCCGGGAGGCTCTACCTGGAGCTCGAGGACCCGTCCGCGGCGCTGGCGTACGTCCGGGCCTGCGCGACGCTGGATCGGACTCACCCGGCGCACGCGCGGCCGCAGCTGAGCATCACTTGCAAAAAAGCTTACGAGGAGCTGTCGCGGGAGCTATTGGAACACTTCGACATGGGCCTCGAGGAGGCGGTGGAGTGCTTCACGTACGCGGACTTCGAAGATTTCCCTCGTCCGGACACGAAGGAGTTCAAGGCCTTCGACGGGGCCATGCGACACCTGCAGAAGTACGCGGAGATGGCGCGGGAGAAGTCCGGCGAAGCGACCAAGGGTGCGCGTGCCAAGGCGGCGGGGCACCTCTCGGCCGCCACTGAGGCTTTGATGAACTTCAAATCGAGCAGCGGGGATAAGATGTCGCGGCTTCAGTTGTTCCTGGTCAGGTATATGTTGGAAAGAATATCAGACTTGGCGGCCCAAGTGGAAGGGGGGAGCGACGAGTTGTGAGGAGGACGCTTCTCGCAAAGAAGCCAACAACTTGGCGACAATTTGCGTACGATAACGCCCACCGCGCATCCACTGCACTTGTTGATATGCGTTGATAACAAAACAATCAGCATTTTTCATGGCTGTGTAGGTTTCAATATCCTGGATAGCGGCTAATTTGACAATCTTCCTTTGTTATTCGTTTGATAACTGCACTGTACAAGAAGTTGTTCTAACCCACAGGTAGGGCGGGCTAGGCCTCTTGATTTTTGCATGAAACTCGAGCCGCCAGAGCACACGGGGTGATTCTCTGTCAATCTTTTGTCTAGAGCAGCCGCTGACGTCTGACGTGGGAGCGGCACGCTACCCGATGATTTATTCTGACAGGGAGGCCATTGATTCTCCTTCTCCACGCCAATGTGAAGTGATCCACGCTAGTCCGCTCATGTCCCCTTGGTCAGCTCATGGACGGCCGTGAGGTTTGAACACGCTGAATCAACCACGCCGAAGCCATCTCAAGAAGGTAAAGACGTTGTAAGATCAGCGCATAAAATCAACCTGCATAAATTTTGCACTGTGAGTCTCTGCCCTCCTGTTGGAATCATGTCGACAGCAAACCGGAATGCCGACTGGATCCGTTACGGCGACAGATCCCACTCAAACTTGAAGTTGATCGACGAGCTGCGTTATGAGTTAAACTATGAAGGTCATTGTGAAGATATGGAGAAATTGGAGGAGGAGCATCTTAATGGCCGCCAGCGTGAGTTTGAAGATCTCCTATTTCATGTGAGGGAAAAGCAAAGAATCAATGATGGCGACAGGACGCATCCACGCCTAGTCGAACTTGACTCCCTCCGAGAGAACTTGAGCTACGATGGATGGCAAAACGATTTCGATTGCGCCTTTGCCGAACACTTGAAGGTTGGCGCCGATGACATCTTGAATAGTTTCAGCAGGATGATAGCCAGTATGAAGAGGAAGCAGTCGATGTACCTGGGCAATCACAGTCATGAAAATCTGGTATTCTTGCACTCTCTGAACCTTTCTTTCCCTGGATGGGAGCAAGACGTACAAAAGGCAGTGGATCACCACAGATCTGGTTTCAACATAGATTACTACAGGTTCTCTCTCGTTGAAATGGAACGCATGTTTCAAGGGGATCGGTCCCACCCAAGGCTTGTTGCCCTCGATTCACTGCAGCTCACATATAAAGGGTGGAAAAAGGATGTCGAAGAAGCTGAGTATCAACATGTTGGTTGTCCCATATTGTACCATTGCGGAGTGCACAAGAGATACCAAGAACACCTCGAGGTACTCTCCAAGAAACAGGAGGCTCACGCGAGCAGGGCCGGTCGGTGGATGCATCCAGTCCAACGACAAGTTCTAGAAGCTAATTGGTCATACGCCGGCTGGCAGGATGGTGTCGAAGCTGTCAGAAACCTAGATCCAAGTCCCTCTAACAGTTACACCTTTGATGTCCACCTCGAGAAGTACCAGCTACGCCAAATGCTGCACGACAACAACTTTCGGGAGCACCCCGCTCTTATCATGCTTGATGAACTGCAGCTTTGCTACCCTGGCTGGGAAACTGACTATGAAGATGCCAAGAATCACTTGCGTGAAAATGGTTATGGCCTCGAGTTTCCTTTCCAATCTATGATTCTGGGGATGAAAAACAAGCAGGCCATATTTTTCGATCGGAAAAGGGAGGTGGAGTCCAAGTCAAGACCTTCTTCAGCGGCAAGTGCCAATTCACCGAACGGCCACCCAGAATCATGTGCGATCTGCTTCGAAGCCCCTCGCACACACATCTTCGTCCCATGCGGCCACGCGTGTGCGTGCAAGTCGTGCGCCGCTGCAGTCATGGTCATGAACAAGAAATGCCCTATCTGTAACAAGCGGGCAACTCTGACTATGGAAATGTTCTTTTCCTAAATCCAATCATCTGAAAAACTCCATCGCTATCTTACGCGATGGAACTTGTGTACAACGAGGTTTCTTTTAGAACTGAAGCGGATTCAAAAGAGAGACGGATTGGAGTATGATCAATTTGTTAAGAGAGATAATTTTAAGAGAGATAAATTATTAAAAATGACAGGGGTAGCAAAATACCCAAGGTCGAAGAAAACAATGTATGTACCTACTCCTTGGCAGGTCTCAGTAGAGAGAGAGCAGTGTCCCTACCTCCACCTCACTTGGGCCCACCATGTAGGAATAATTGTCGATTTTGTTCTTTCTTACTTTCTGGTATTCCTTGAGATTGCCTCTTTATTACTCAAGTCTTGACCACCTTGATCCTGGCTTTCCTTCAGGCGTCGCAGTCAAGAGGTACCTATTGTGTGTTTCACAGATTGCATGGCACAATATCCGAATTCAAAACAGAAACAAATCTCAGGCTTCTTTTATCATCAGAAGGACTCCATGTTTTTCTGATCACCACATCTAATACCTAGGAAGCCCGATGTTAATAAACACACCAAAGAGAATAATAGGCAACCCCATGGCCAAAACTAAGCTTGGATCTTTTTTTTCACTTTCACCCATTGCTCGACGTTCTTCAACCACCACCGTCATTCACTGTCGCTCTCATAGTCCCCATGTCTGAGCCGAAGTTTCAGTGGTCTTTGTGCTTGATCCCCAATGTGTTGCAGATGGTGAAAGGGCGCCACCCTTTGTACTTGGGGTTCCAGTGGCAGTGTCCTAGGGCACTAGGGCATATGGCACGGCACTTTTTCTGCCCTAAACCCCTCCCTACCCTTGGACGCCCTACGCCAATTTTTGTAGGGTTCCCTATTTCTAAGTCTGAGAGAGACAGTCAGAGGGAGAGAGAGAGATGATCATGATAAAAGTAACAGCTAATCAATAATTTTTTTATTTGAAATAAGTTCTAATTTAATTTTGGATGTGACGGTAAAAACTCAAAAGAAGAAATAAACGCTGAAAAATTGTCACAGTAGAAAGCAATACTGGCCAATTCGGTGTCAGAAATTCCTGATGCTGAGGTTCAGGTTTTTTCGTATTTAGGATCGGCCATTGTCCCGATCCAAGAATGGGATTGCGAAAAAAGACCGGCCAAGTCATATGGATTATCTAGTCTTAAAAATATACCACATTTAGGTTCAAAAATAAGTTACTAATGAAATCTCAAAGGAGAGGTCTTCCTGTACAAGTATACTATTAGGCGCTCTGTGGCATGCTGTCAAATTGTTTGTTCATTAGAATAGAACTGAGTATTTAATAAATATGCCTTTACCACATGAGGCTCAATGCAGAGCAATCATAAATATTATCCAATTCATACGTACAATTCAAGTAAATATTGACTCGAGGCTGACCACTTTACATACAAAAAATACACACAAACTTGACACAAATTTCCCAACTTTGACTTTGACCATCCCAATGGAAGGTTTCTTGTCAATTTATGAACTAAACGTCATGGTCATGTTCCTTACAGCATCCAATTAATTAATTCTGGGCACTCAAAAATGATGTTAGTGCCATCTCAAAAATGACTTCTTGAGGCTAGATTCCCCAACTCAGACACTACCCCACCTTGGATCTTTCTTTCTAGGGATTTTTTAAGCTTAGGATTCTACAACATTTGTCTACCCACTGCATCTCCTACAGAGACTCAGTCTAATAAGCCAACTTATGGTTTAGTGGTCAAGTCGTCTACCATGTGAGCGTGGGCTGGGGTACAAATCCCGGGCATGGGTCGGGGGTTCGAATCCCGGGTTGGGGAGTGATTGCGCACCACTCACTTGCGTTCCGGAAGGGGCTAACCCCCCCTCATACGTGGAGGCTCTGCACACGCACGGATACGCCGGATTCAATATTCGATCACAAACTACAAACTGGGACATTGGTAGATAAATTGTTGTTCATTGTGCGTGGAAAACCGCGCGACTAGAGACACCTAGGTGTCGCACCCCATGCTGGCGGTACTCCCCGAGAGTTGTTCCCACAACCAGGGTGCCTGTCTTGGCAAGGCAGGCGCGCGCTCCTTTCGGGAGACACCTTTAGTATATGCCAGATGACTTCCTCCCTTACGGCTGACCACTGCCCGTGTACGTCTGTGACCCGAGGATTTCTTACGTGGCAGTCAGAGAGACGAAAGGGAGGCACAGCCTAAGATCTGTCGTTGACAGAGGGGGTAGGTGCAGCGCGGGCCACAGAACCTAGGGAGAATTAACCAGGATGGTGCAAGCACTGCCAGGTGAAAATTCCCAAGGGGCTACGGTATCAATGGCTTCTATCTTTGGGATGTAATACCCCCTGAGTCTAACAGGGAGAAATAGAGGGTTTTGCAGGAATCTGTCTCTCCGGATAGGCGTCTGCAAACCGGCAGCCTTTGCGGCCTAACTGCCGCCACGGGTCAATACGAGCAAGCGCGTGCAAAAGGCACGTACGTGCAAAGTGTCAGCCGCAGCACCTTCCTCTACGGCTTGGTAATTCCGTTGGTTCTAAGGGGTTCTACAGGGCTTTCGTCGGTGGCCAAAGCGTGCTTGGGGTTCCTAGCACAAGTCATCATGTCCGCATGGGTAGTGGTGGGCCATCTAGCCCCTGGTGTATTCCCCCTGCCTAAGAATGGCTCTGCCTTGTCTGTCTGGAGGCCAGAACACACTCACTCACACTCACTCACACTCACTCACACACACGCACGCACGCACGCACGCACACACACATTCGAGACCATGGACTGCGGGCGGTGGTAAGCGGAGGGCATGGGAGGCGGACTCG
>JALLPA010001125.1:0-13422 GCA_036939895.1 Thalassiosira exigua
TTTTTGGTATCCGATTGTGACATAAAGGCCTCTGGACCGAAGTGCCTATGACACAAGGAGATCCTCGTTCTTCCTCATCTTCTCTGAGGAATCAGTCACTGGAGGGTGGTATAGACTACATAAAGATTTGGATAAAAAGTAGAGTTAACAAAGCCAGGGAGACAGCGTGCGAGTAGAGTGAAGCAATGCAGTCACAAGGGGACAAAGTAATTGTTGCAACTTGTGCAGCAAACAGCAATGTTGTGGTAGTGTGCTAAACAGGGCCAAATGAGGCAGGGTTTGTGACCGGTATGGTCAAGTTATGTTTGCAAGGAAAATATGAAGTTATATAATAGTAGAGCTCTCATGAGATGTAGTGATGTCAAGTTTTATCATATTACCCGCCCCTTTAAAACTTTACTCGACAGCTTCTGAAATTGGTCTCCACTTTGTAGCTCATGTTGGGAGCACCAGGAAATTCATACTTACGTGATATGTGACTGGATGTGTATTGATTCCTACTTATGTACCATAACTCCCAAAAAGAAGTTTTAGGGCACTCAAGGTCAGGTCTAGAAACTTACCTAAGTTTGATGATAAAACTTTGCCGAAAATTTTATGCGTTTCAAAACTTGACATCACTAATTAGATGAGGCTGCACAGTAAATTTGGGGCGTTTTGGCAGCAGACAATTACCTATTTGGGTGTCAATTTCAGACAATTAGTTGTTTCTAAATTTCCTTGACAACGAAGGTGTATCTAAAATAATCATAAAGATGACAAAATGCAAGTAGATGTCAATAGCAGTCAATAGCAGTCAATCATTGCAATAAGGACCTGCCGGGCGGAGCCGCCTTCATGGTGTTCTCGGGCCCCGAGGGTCGCTCTAAGTAAAAGTTATTACGAAACGTCCGTAATCTATTTCAAAAAGCTAAAATTTTTAACTTTCGCAAAAAGGTGGTTATTACGCGAGATGTGGCACAGGTAGATAAACTTGCTTCGAACTTCGAACGTTCTCCAACGCGGCAACGGCGGCAACACCGGCGACAACAACAACTGCAAATGCAAACTGCAAACGTTGATGCATCAGGAATCAGGACGAGCAGCGCGGCGCAGCAAACGAACGGCGCCGGGCGACGGAGGTGAAGTTGGAGCGGACGCTCGCCCTCTCCGGGGCCGTCCGCTCGCCGCGACAACGGTCAGCGGCGTAGATCAGAGAGAGTCCGACCGACGGCCGACGGCCGACGGACGACGGGAGGGCCTTGTGCCAAAGCCCCCCCCCCCCCCATGCTTCCCCCGCACGGGTTCGACTTGCGGCCATCGCGCGCCATCGGGTGATGCCGGTGGTCAACAGCGCATCTACTACAAGCCGCCGAGATCACGGCCCCGGACCGGGTGGGACCGTTCGATCGCCTCGCCCTGTCGATCGTCGGACTCGCCACCGAGGAAGCTTGGAGGAAGTGCCATCGGCCTATGCATGATGGGCGACGGCGAAGGGAGCGACAACTGCAAATGCAGCAGCGCAGTTGCTGCAAATGATGATTTGCAAATTTTCTTGTAAGCATCAGGAGAATGAAAAGCAACAGCGTCTACTGCAACAAAAAATGCTCAAACTGGTGAGGTGCAGGTGCAGCAAAGAAACAGACGCGACAGGGACGTAGCATCAGAGCAGCAGCAACACCGGCGACAACAACAACTGCAAACATTGATGCAAGGGCGAGCAGCAGAGCAAACGAACGGCGCTGGGCGACGGAGGCGGAGGTGGAGCAGACGCGCGCTTTCGCCGGGCGGTGCTCGGAGGCCGCTTCGGAAGAGCAGCGGAGGCGCCGGGAGCTGCGGCAGAGCGCCGCGGGCGCGCAACGCCACCCAGGCGGCGGAAGAGCGCAGCGGAGGGCTCACGAGATGCAGATGCGGGCGTCTATGCAGCGCAGGAGAGGGCGACAGAGCGAAGAGCAACAGCGACTTGAGTTCCACACGCCACGAGTATTGTACCGCCTCGCCACCTCCCGCCGCTTCCACATCAGACTCGCGCTCCATCGGACCTTGCGTGCGGATCGCACCAGTCCGCCACCCCCCGTCCGGGCCGTCGCAGAGCGACAAGGACTTTGCCATTGTCGTCGACCGCGCTTGTACGGGCCCCCGACGTTGGACGCCCCCGACGGGCTCCGTCAATCCTCCTCCCGGAGCCGTCAGGCATCTCTAAACGGGACGGACGTGCCAAGATCGCCGTAAGATCTCGCCGTCCGGACCTTCTCGGGAGGCGCATCTGCGACGACGAGGCGGGCGGCGCCGATCCTGATGCTCGCTCCTGAGGCGCGAGATGGCGGAGGGTGCGTCGGACGCCATGTGCTGGGCGGACTTCCGCTACTATCACGATCGGAATCTGGACGTCAACGTGCCACTGATGCACATCGAAAAGTAGTGGTACAGGATCAGGGCGTTGCTGGAAGAGGCCGAAACCTATATGTCTTGGAACATCTTGAAAACGCGAATGCAATGTGCTTTCTGTTGGATTCATACCTTTATCAGCTGGATGACACGCTGGCCAGAGCGATCGACGTTACCGCCACAAATCTGGCGGACACCGTGGATTTTGAGCCGATCTACCGGATGAAAGTTGTGCGATGATACAATTTGACCCACGAGAATTCAGCACCCTCGGTTCCCCCCCATGGCCGCGGTTCCTCGCGCGACATTCTCCCCTCCCCATCGAGGCGGCGGGTACGAAGGGAGGGCGAAGGAGGCGAAGAAAAAGGAGAGGGAGGAGAGGATTTTCATCGGTGGAGGTCAGTGGGCACGGTGACAGGCGACTGCTTGGACGCGGACAAATGCGACGAATTCGTTCTCGACCACTAGTCGCGCCACCCCCCTCCTCCCTGCCACGGTCTCCATTGAGGTCATCCGACCCCATCTGAGGAGAAGGCTGTGTTGGCGCTGATTGATTGTTACATTTGGCATTCGACTGCAAAGTCAGTGCAGAGTCGCGATGGCCTCGACGCGCGTCTCTCACGAGCAGGACCTGCGGCAACAACAACTGCAAATTCAGTTGCAGCAACAAGGCAGCAGCAACAACAACAACAACAGATGCAGCGACAATTTCGACCCAAGGTTAACCACAGCAGCAGCAACTGGAGAGGGAGAGTGAGCCGAAGTTGCTGCAACGATTCCAGCAGCGCAGAAATTGATGCAGCAGGACGAGTAGCAGCAAGCAGCAGCAAGCAATACCATACCTACAACAACCTCAACAGCAACAGATGCAGCAGCAACAACAGCATCAACTACTGCAACAGCGACAACACCAACTACTCCAGTTTCAGCAACAACTACAACAGCATCAGAATTACTGCTACAGTTTAGCAATGGCCACAACAGCAGCGACACCAACAGCAGGGGCAACAGGTGATAAGGCGACCGCAGCTGCACCAGCACCAACGACATCAACTACAAGAGCAGCAGCACTTGCTGCAACTGATGCAGCAGAAACAGCAGGTGGAAGAGCAGCGGCAGCAGGAGCAGGGGCAACAGGCTGCAGCAACCGCAGCAGCAGCAACCATCGAGCTGGAGGTGTCGGGGACGATGAGGGGATGCCGGCGGCGATTGAGGGAGGCAGAGCGAACGTTGCGGAGGCAAAGGTCCACGCCGCTGCTCACGGAAAGGGGGGCGCGGGCCCCAAGTCTACCCAGGACGAGGTGAGTAGCTAAGTCTGATCGGTCGCTCGGACCAGGGAGCCAACGTGAATACATGCATCACTGACATGATGGGTATCGCAGCTCGTGAAGCTCCCGGTCGAGGTGCTACTCGGTCGTCCAGACCTTTCTCGATAATGTGTGCCCCGCAACCTCAGGACGAGGCCCTCCGTTGGGCCGTGGATGACCACTGGTCCGGGCGCGGATCAAAGAACTGGAAGGCCATCAGCCGCCGCCTCCCCCGCCGCACCGCGCCCAAAGGTGACACTGCTGGCAGAAGGCCCTCAAGCCCGCCCTCGTCAAAGGTCCCTGGACGGCCCAGGAAGACCTGGAGATGCGACGACTCGTGGGCATCCACGGCGCGATGAAGTGGGCCGTCATTTCGTCGCACTTACCCGGACGGGTGGGGAAGCATTGTCGCGAACGATGGCACAACCATTTGAATCCGGATGCCTTGGGTTTGACTTGTTGCACGTCGTTCCCACTCACGGTGACCAACTCTATGACACCCACTGAACCTTGTCCACGAAGCACAAGATCGAAAAGTACCTCTCCAATAAGGATCTCGATAGTTCCGTTACCACCCCCACTATGGCTGCGTCGACTTTCAACTGCGATCTGCGTACGTGGATGGCGGCGGCGGCGGCATGTGGGCCTGTCCCCGCCTAAGTCAAACTGGCTCGAAGACGTCCCGGTCCCGCACGTCCGCCGCTGGCCGGAGCTCGGCGTCGGCCGCCCGGGCGAGCGCTTTTCGCCGCCGTCACGTACACGAGCTGCGTGACAACTGAGATTGATTTCGAAAAGTGCGCACACGGCTGTAATCCTCATGGCGAATGGTGGAGGATCTGCGGCAGTAGATGCGTGCCGTCTGAACGTCAGTCGGGAGCCATCTGGGTCTATGATGGTGAGGGAGGCCCAGCCTCGCCCCACCCCTGCGCCATTTGTGGTCACTTTGACTCCACCTTCTTCAACCCCTACGGGAAGTAGCAGGGAACGAAGGAGAAGGGCAAGATCCAAAAAATTGCAGAGGAGGGTTGGTCTTTTGGACAGTGTCCAGAGGGTTGGTCTTGGACAGTGTCCAAGTACGTGATACCTCTAGAGAGGTAGCCAGTGATGCGTCATTTGCAGCGTGTTTGCAGCCGAAGCATGTTGAAGAGTGGTTTGAAGCGTGGTTGAAGCGTGGGCGTATTCAGTTGAGAGATCATGACCTAGCCAGTTCACTCCAAAGTCTTCGATCGACGATAAGCGAACACACCTTCGAGCACACGACACACAACGCACCTTCGATCATACTTCTAGAATTCAGCCAACAACTCTCCTACCGCTTCCGCCGGGGAACCTTCGCTTGGGAAACGGCGAAGGCAAGATCACCTTACCCCGGGGTCCAGCAATTGTAGGCCTCCCAATCCCTCTCTCCTTCTTTCAGCTTTCGCCGGGGAACCTTCGCTTGAGAAACGGGGAAGGCAAGGTCACCTTATCCTGGGACCCAGCGATTGAAGGGCTCCGTATCCCTCTCTTCTTCGAAACGGTAACAGTTACATGGTGATGCTGCAATCAACAACTGCTCTCCAATGTCCATTTCAACCTTGAGTGGGGGAAACTAATCATTTCCAGGTCCGTTGTCATGCATCCTCTTGAGCTCATTTCACAATCATGTGCTTGTGCTCATAGTAGTTCGTTTCACTTGAACTTCCCTCGTCATCTTTCATTCCTGTGTTCTTGGAGGCTAGCTAGAAGACCCTGCGCATCCCACCATGCAACGTCAATCTGCATTTGATCTAGCAGAAGTTCATTCCCGGACTCCATTTCCTGATATTGTCAAGGATGAAAGGCGACGGCGAGCGAAAGCAATAAGAGGAAGTTCAATTATTACCATCTGGTCCCCATATTGGCGTCCTTTTGAATTTGGCATTGAATATGGCGCTGGGCGTGACTTTTCGGAGGGCTTCAGTCATGTTGAGCTTGTATTTGGCTCTGAGGGCATCAGGATCAAGTCAGCTGGTTTTCCCACCTACGAGGCTGCAGAGGCCGGGACAGAAAAGGTCAGGAAAACGAAGGGGAAGAAATTCGTCAAGTTTTGGGAGGAAGATAGGTTGTTTGATCCGTCGGTTGACAATTCCATGGATATGGCTTCACCAGTGGACCCTACGAACGGATATACGCGTCGTATTGGCGATGATGTTATCGGGTGGCATAATATGCCAGAGAGGCTGTTCCGTTGTATAAGCGAGGGTCAAGGCACGTCGGTGATCTATCAAATCAGAAAGCGACATTATAAGTGGTGGAAGGTTAGTTTGTGTCATGTTGTGTATTTTCATTTGTCTTTCAATGCAGTCTCAACAACACCATCTTTCTTCTCCCACTGTTCAGGAGGATAATGCTTCTAACTCAATGCAGCCACCAAATATTGTTTGGGCGGATCCCAATGCCGCAGCCAGGCCATATCACCTGCAGCAGCAACAACAACATCTCCATCAGCAACAAGGCCCTCCAGTCATAAACTACAACAACTGCAACATCACGCATATTAATCATCACTATGCGGCAGCCCCATCCATAGCTTTCCCACAGCAACTGGTCCAACCCATCACAAACCCTCCAACACTACCCTCAACTTTTGGGAGACCGCCCAGCGCCACTTCAACACCATGTCAACAGCAGCAGCAGTGGCAGCAGTACCAGCAGCAGCAACAGCAGGGGCAGCAGTACCAGCAGCCGCCGCAGCAACAGCCACAGCAGCAGCAGCCGCAACAGCAGCAACAACGGCAGCCGCAACAGCAGCATCAACAGTCGCAGCAACAGCAGCAGCAACAGTCGCAGCAACAGCAACATCAACAGCAACAGCCGCAGGGGTGGCAGCCGCCGCCGCAGCAGCAGCAGCAGCAGAATTGGCAGCCACAGCCACATAAGGTCATTCAGCAGCAGGAACTTCCCCAACAGGGGCGGCACCAACAGCAACCACAGCCGCATAAGGTTATTCAGCAGCAGGGACTTCAGCAACAGGGACAGCAGCATCACCACCAGAAGCATGACGGGCATGCGTCATCGAGTCTCTTTGAGTCGCCCTGCTCAAGAGATGGCTCCCTTGTGCTCGCACCGAGTTTTTGTAATGATGGTCAAAGAGATGCGGAGGAATGCAGCGGCTCGCCAAACCACTCGGGCGCCCTACCAGGAGCAGAGGTCTTCAGTCATGGCGATATGGATTGTGATGCCATCAGTCGCATCAACTCAGTTCGAAGTTTCTCGTTTGACGCATCAGTTGACTCCAGGGAAGGAATCAGACAAGAAGATAATATCGACAAAGGCCTTGAGACTGGGGAAGGTCACAAGCAGGACGCTGATGGAACAGAGATATCTGATGTCGCAGCAGAGAGTGGATTGCATGATCGGCATGACGATGTTATGAGGGAGTTTGAGATAGCTGCGGAGGACGAGGATGGAGACCAAGAGGATATCTCAAATGAGCATGAAAATTCAATCGCAACTATCCAGCAGGAGGAATATCATCATCAGGGGCATGGGTATGAGTCATCAAGTCTGCTTGGGTCGTCGTCCCACCGTGAGCAGGATCCAATGACGTGGAGTCTCGATGAAGATGGTACTGAGCACTGCACAGAGCTGGTGGCGTGGTCGAAGGACTATTTGCAGCGAAAGTCTCCGTCCACGACACTGCGGTCCAATCCCAGGAGCACACCTGTCCCCGGCGAGGGATGCGACGCAAGGGAGAGCGGAGAAGAGGGCGAAGGAGGAGGCAGAGACAAGGGCAGTGGTAGTAGTGGGAACTACGGCGGGGAGGTTTGGTACCTCGCGCGGGAGGAGTATTTGGGCGCCGACTCGGACGGCGAGGACTGCGAGTACGACGGCGGCTTGGAATCCGGCGCTACAGATGAGAGCAAGGACGACTATGGCTCGGACACCAGCGGGGCAAGGCTTGAGCACAAGGCCTTGTTTCGGGACGATGATGGCGACGGCGGCGACAGCGGCGCTGCTGAGAGTGGTCAGTATTGCTGTCCAGAAAACGAATTGAACGACAGGGGATCTGAGGATTGCAGTCTATCGAACCACCATGATTTGTCTGACCTCACCAACAATTATGGCGGTGGAAATTCTTCCCAAGGCTCTAACGAGGACAGCGCTGAGGCCAAGGCCTGGGCGGAGGTCGAGGCCGAGGCTTCCGCCGCGACCCCAGACGCCGCTGACGCCACTGTGGACACCGGCAGCCCTTTGCCCTATAAGGTCCGCGAGGATCATCGCCCCGAGCCGTCGGAGGCTGGCTTGACTCCCCTCTCCCCCCTGCCCGCAGCGCCCCTGCTCTCCATCGCCAAGGCGAGGGAGGGCGGGACGGATGGGTCGTCTGGCGCCGTCCTCCCGATCCTTGCGCAAGAAAATAGCAACAAATGCGACCTCAGTAGAGAAAGCTATGCGTTGGAGTCATTGGACGACCAAAATCAGAGCGGCAACTTTGAATCGAGCTTCAATTCTCAAGAGAATATTCATCCGAACACGCGGATGGCAGAAGCTATGCGCAATGGTCAGGTTGTGTCCAGGGCGGGAAGGCGTGGACGTCCGAATCAGAACCGTCGATCGAGCAGCTCCTCGAACAGCTTGGACACCTTCGCAAGTAGAAGCTCTGGAAGCGCTTCGTGGTCTTCGGAGTTATATGCATGTTCACCAAGGCCAGGCAGATTCACCATAGAGTTACAGGGCGCCACGGGCGGGACCAATGGCGCCGAATGCAGACTCCCCCCCCATCTAGATCATGAAGGACACAGTGATGAGGGTGATGAAGGTGAAGATGGCGAGGAGGCCAAGTCAGATGACTATGATTTAGTCCCTACCCCCAGCAACACTCGGCTCAACGAGGGGCTCAACCAAGGGGACAAGTCCAAGGAGAGTGTTGAAATGTCCAACAGAGAAGAGGAAACGCGTGGCCTATTGGCTTCGGAGTCAAATGCCCACCAAGTTGAAGAGGAAGGGGAGGACATCCTTAAGCCTGTATCCGTCCATGAATCGCCTGAGCAGGTTTATGCGCGAGACAGCAAGGGACACTCTGAGACTGAGGTTGATCACGAGCTGTGGAAACCCGGCGACTCCTCGTCCCCCCCAAAGGCCACACTGGAGGCAAATCTTGGTGGGAGAATCATCAGGTGCACCGTCACTGTCCAGGGGAAGATTTGTGACTGCAATGTCAACATCAACGACGACAAAGGACCACTGACTCCCAGTATCATCCTTCGCATTTTCTCCTTCTTTAACGCGGGACAACTCTTTGCTTTGGATCTTCAGAATTTGCCTCCTTTGTTGGCAGCTGCTGCAAAAAAGGCGCTGAGCCAATTGATGTTGGCAAGCACGAGCTGCGATCCGTCGGCACAATCATCGCTTTCAAAATCGAGGTGGTGCTGGGACGCTGTCAAACGGCGCTACACCAATTGGCAGTTTCTCTCAGATGGAGGATCCAAGAAGGTATACAGAGTGTGGAATGCGCACTGCAATACCGACGAGGCTATGTCGGTCATGTGAGTATTCATAGTTCAGTTTGGTTCACCTAAGAAGTGCCCTGTGACCAACTGCCGCGTGCTGCTCTTGATAAATTCTTTTACAGGGATATGGATAGAAATGATTTGACCTCAGTGGGAAGGGAACTTGTCGTGCTGGCGAACTTGTCCTCACTGTCAATGCAAGACATTTGCCCTAACTTCGTAATCACCCATGGGGCATTCACATGCGACAAAGAACCTCCCAACAGCTCGAATCTTCTGACACCTCAAGGCGTGCTCGCCCATTCAAGCACGGATGATACAACTTTAAATCAGGATGGAAAGTGAGTTCCCTTGAACACTAATGTGCCGAGCAGTTCCAAATTTCTTTTGTGATACCAACTTTTTATCAAAGCTTCCAATACATCTGCATGGAGTTCTGCGAGGGTGGTGATATTGAGGAATTTATTAACAAACATCCAAGGAAAATGCTGCATCCGTCAATTTGTCGAATCCTCTTCTTCCAAATGACCATCTCTCTCCACGTAGCAGGTTCACGGTTTGGCCTGAGACATTATGACGTCAAGTTGCTCAATTTTTTGCTGCAGTCAGCAAGAGACCCCGCTGTTCAGGGCCACCATCCCCATGTAGTTCTGAGGTACGGAATTGGCTCTCGTGTCTTCCGCCTCCGTATGGATCCCTCTTCGGCCTATATTGCAAAGCTGGCAGATTATGGCACTTCTGTTTTGGGGACTGACTCAGATAATGAAAACGTGAGCGATAGCCAGTTCACTACCCTGGAAAACTCTCCACCCGAGTTTCTAATACTTGGCAACAAAGCCAAACNTGAGCGATAGCCAGTTCACTACCCTGGAAAACTCTCCACCCGAGTTTCTAATACTTGGCAACAAAGCCAAACGTGGTCGTGGCCATGACTGTTTCGGATTGGGGCTATGCATGCTTCATCTCTATACAGGTCACGGACCTTACGAAGAACTCCTTGAAGAAGTGAAGTGCCCAAAGAACTTGGAAGATAAGTTGAGAACAGCATGGAAAACAAAAAAATATACTGTCTTGCGCAATAAGAAGAATGGACGTGATGAAGCTGGCATGATGGTTGAAAATCGGATTCTCTACGATACACTTTATCGTTACCTTGTCCTGTTTGGCATCCCCGAAGAAAAAGACAATACTAATATTGTCTGGCGTGCAATCAACTCGACCTTGCTCCCCCCAAAGATGGCCAGGCGCAAAATTCGCTCAGATGTAGAGGTCTTCACCAAGGATAGATCAAAATTCTCTCTGGCCAATGGAACTGACGGCCGCATCGTCAGCGCCCGGAATAGGCTGGAGGTAAGTAGTCCAAATGCCGATATTACCTTTGTCTTGACTGCCGGCCGTTCAATTTTGGTTTGCTTTTTAGGGGACGGATGGAGCGATGGAACTTTTGCTCTCATTGGTTGACTTCGACCCATTGAAGAGGTCCACACCGTTGAAAGTGATCGTCTCTGATTTCATGGCCGACCTTTTAGAAAATAGCGAAAGTCCTAGCTGCACAGAGGACAAGGTCTTCTCATACCTAGGCTTGTCGGAAAGCTGAAGTATTCAGAAACAGGACTAGGAACCATCTTTTTGTTTGCACAAGTATTTAGTGCAGTTATGTACCTCGACAAACAAAGAATTTTATTGTTATTTTGGACGAGTCTCCTATTAGGAATATCTATTAGTGAAGAGAAGTTTCATAATTCGTCACGACGAGTCAAGTTCCAGTCAGATTTTATTGAAGTTTAGGGGAACTTAGGTGGATTTTATGCAACTTAGGGGATTTTAGGCTGTTTTGAATCAACAGTAGGTAAGATAACACACAAAACGTGCTTATTTGTATTATTTTCATGCAATTGGAGCTACACCAATGACATGACTGTCGGTCACCTCATTACATTAAAAAGCTCGTCAGCCTGCTGCGTCCATCGCCATGTGACATGCATGTTTGATCCATGATGTAATAATAATGTCACAATGACCTCATAATGTTAATGTCAAAATACGACCGTTGTAGTATTACCACGGAGGAGCTTGTACAAGGTACAACAATATTGTAATACCCCTCCCAAAAATTAAGGTATCGGAAGAGTATCAATCTTACCGAATGTCATACGTACGTGTAGTAGGTGAATGAACACATACGAAGGTTTAGGAAGGTTTGCACGTGTTTCGGGTCCTGGGGACTAAAAGACATGCTCTCATAATCTTAAGACAAAATCTCCAAGCAAACGACTGCTACAGGTTATGAACCTCTTCACGCTTGCGAAGGACTTTCGGTGATGGTTATACTCCCCGCCATCGAGACCGTGTGCTCGAGAATTGAGAAAGTCTACGGGAAGGCAGCGTCTCCCTGTCATCGAGACTGTGTGTGCTCGAGAGTTGCAAAATGCTACGGGAAGGCAGCCACTCCCTGCCATCGAGACTGCAGTGCTCGAGAGTGCAAAAGGCTTCGTGGGACTGAAAGATCTCCCCCCTCCCTTGACTCAAGAATTTGAAAGATGAGGTGCATTTGACAAATTTCTTGATTCATTTGTAGGTTCTTGGCGCTTGTTGGGCTTCGGCGCTCCAGGAGCATGTCAGAACACAAGTGTTCTGTTTGTGTTCGTCGGCACTCCAAGGATTCTTCGGCAGAAGGACGGTGCTTTGGCGCTTAAGTGAGCCTTTGTTGAAAACTTGCGCTCGAACAACTCTCAAACCAGCTGCAAGAGTGAAAAGGGCATACAAAGTCGAGATCAAATTCAATTTTTTAAAGTTTTATTAGAACAGCATTTGGCTCAGGTGCACGAATCTGTCCGCAGTCAACGCCCCCGTGGTCCCAGACAAATGGCGTTGCTCTACCCACCAAAGGCCCCGGCAATGGTTTCAAAGGCAGTTGCATCGACGAAGTCTTGATTGTTCGACAGATACAGCTTGTCGATTGCTCCAACGACGGCTCAGGCAGTGGTTCCGCTGAGCTCCAACCAAGCTTCGTGACAACAGCCACTCCTCTCATTCAACACGCAAGTTAAGGTGAAATCAGATTCTTGTTCAAACTTGGTTCTGCACCAATGGCAGTGAACGCAATGGCTCGAACGAGTTTTGTTGCATTGAGACGTTCCGTCGATCGATCTTTCGTGCGATGTCTTGAAGCGCGCGGCCGTCGGCTCAAGCGAAGGGACGGTTTCCGATAGCTCCGTCGAGTGCTCGTCGGCTCGCACTTCGTCACTTCAACGACAACCACGGTGACCTTGGTTCACAGCTCGAATGATAGCCCATGGTTTGGACAGGTATGGGCCGGTAGGGACAGCACCAGCAACTCAGTCGACAGCTCGGATGGTGAGCCGATTCACCGTTTGGAACGTTGACTTGATCACGGCATGGGCGATGGCTTGGGCGCAGACGATGGCGCGGCCCGCGGCTCGAGCTCGGTCGACGGCTCGGTCGACATCTTTGGATGATCGCTAGGTCAATAGCTCGGACGATGATCAGTTATCTCAACCAACGACTCGGACGATCGCTCGTCAATGACTCGGCCGGTGACTCACGCAAAGGCTCTGTCGATAGCTTCAACATCGGCTCAGACGACGGCCACGGAGACCAAGACGTTTTTTACATCGACGGATCGTGGGTTCAGCCAACAACTTGGGTGTCAACTCGTACTTTTTCGAGCCAAATAGCAAGCCGTGTGGACCCGTTGGCAGCTTCGCCAACTTCTTCAACGACAGCCCTGGACACCTCGATCGATGGCGCGGATAAGGGCTGGGCTCACGCTGACGATGGCTCGGCCGGGTAAGGTACGACAGCTCGGTCAACAACTCGGCCGATGGCGATGGCGAGGTCACTACCTTCGCAGACGGTTGTGGCGATGGCACAGCCAATTCAAGCGAAGATTCCGTCAGCTTTGACGACGGATCTGGCGACGACGAAGACGACAGTTTCGACGGCGACAGTCACGGTAGTGCCGGCGTGGCGTCAGACGGCAGCGGCAGCACTGCCCGAGATGTCCTCCTCCGGACCAGTCCGAGCTGCTATCGACGGTTTTGACGATGGCGACAGATTTCCGAGAGTTGCAGTCGGTTGGTCGGCGGCGCGTTGATCCTCTAGCTTGATTCAGGCTCCGAAGGCGCAACTCCGGCAACGGCCACTGACGGTTTCCATAGACGGTTCTGAATTCGGCCGCGGTTGATGGCTCAGCCGATAGCGCGGACATTAGCGCGGACGATGGCGCGGCCGGCGGTTCGAGCTCGGTCGATTAG